>PVJD01011678.1:0-44730 GCA_004026545.1 Mormoops blainvillei | reverse complement strand
CAGATTCTCAGGTGCCCCGCCAGACCCATGGGTCAGAGCCCTGGGCCAGGCCAGCCTCCTGTGTGCTGACAAGCCTCCAGGAGATTTTCGGGGACTGAATTAGTACAGTGCTTCTCAACCCTGGCTGCACGTTAGAATAAGTTGGGACCTTAAAACCATGCTGACTCACACCCCCCACTGCCTCATGGATGCCTTTTCGACCCTAACTTTTAGAAGAGAAGGTGAAACAAATCAAATCCATGACATTCATTCTTTAGGGTCAGTTGAGAAATACACTTTGCAAAAATAGGGACAATCTGTGAATTTATTATTTGATAGGTTTTTACTGACTATATATGATACTTAAAGAATCTCAGAAATTGGTGTTAAAATTCCAATTTAATTTTTAAAATACATGATGCAGAATTTCAAACAAATGCGAATATTTGTGGCATCATCCACTGAGCCTCCATGAACCTATCACCCAGCTTCAACATTGACCCACTTCCATGTCCACATATCCCCTCCCGTTTAACTTGGAAGCAAACCCCAGATGTCACAGCATATTATGTATGTAGAAAAAGTGATAATAATCTCTTAGTAACATCAAGTGTTCATCAGTCAGTGTTGAAATTTCTGTCTCATGAATGCCATACTTTTTTTTTGCTAAGTTTTTTTTTTTTTTTTTGGAATCAAGAAGTAAATAAGGTCCACATATAATGATAGGCTTTTTTCCTTTAGTCTTTAAATTCATGAGTTAGCAGGTCATATTTTGAAGAGAAAAAAAAATACCAATTTAAACTCTAATTGACTTTAAGCCTGTGATTTTAAAGTTGAAGTTGGTAAAATTGTTTGAGTTAGTTTAGTAAAAATATTAATATTAGCCTAATACTTATAAATGAACTATAATCAAGGTACTACAGTTGTTTAAACACTTGGGGAGGTTTCCTTGTTAGAGTTGTAAGTTTTCCCTATTAGGCATTTGAAGGCCTTAATGAGAAACAAAATATTCAACATATTAAGTATGTGAATATATTTTAAGATATTTAGTACATTTAGCTAAGTGTGTAAATTAGACTGTTCAGAGAGAATTAAATGTGTTCGTCTTGAATAATGAATAAAGGTACATTATTCAAAAATCATGTGGAAAATGATCATTTCATAGTTATTTAAAATTTGCTATATTTGTAAATAGAATAACAAGAATTGTAGTTAAGTATAGTTATAGGAAAAACACGTTTCACAATATTCTGTTTAAAAATTAATTTAAAATCCATGTAATTGTAAATAATCCTTTCTGTACACTTACATACAAACCCATGCTGACATTTTAAGCACACTTCAATTATAGTAATTACCGTATTGTAGTATAATGGGTTGTGTCCTCCCCTGCCTCCCTGCTGTACTATGAAGTCTGAGCTCTTTGCATGGAGGGTCTCTTCAACCTGACGATTTCAGGGCCTGGGAAGCTGCCCTCATTCCCCTTCAAGGCTGACCCAGCCGTTGGATGCTCGCGGCACATGGGCCACAGCTCTCAGACCCTTCCCTTCAGGGATTGCTACATGTGCAGTCACTTTAAGGACCACCCACAGTGCAGCTCACACTCAGTGCCTGATGGGGAGGTGTTATTAAATACCTCTGAAGGACCAGAGCTCCTCAGGGTCAGCAAGGCTTCCTTGGCCACATCACAGCTCAGTGTCGCTGTTCCAGCACAGTGTTGGCTCCTGGGGCCCTCAGTGGCCTGCACACTGCACTCCATCTCAGCACCTGCTTCCTGGGACCCGAACCTGCAACAGGAGTTGACCCATAGTTAGGAAAAGCAGGAGACAATTATTTCCAGGTCAAGAAAGGAAACCTGATGAAAGTGTAAGGTTCAGGGGCCCCATATAGATGCCACCTGACTCCAGCAAACTGTGGTCTATTCGCCTGAGGTGTCCGTTGCTGCACACACTGGTCCAAGCTGCGCGGTTCCCAGCCGGCCTGTGACTAGAGGTCAGGAGGAGGGACAGCAAGTCTGGGGCTCCTGGCAGCTTTGTCTTTGCACGGACTCTCTATTCCCCTCCCGACCGTTTCTTCAGAGAAAAGTTCAACTGTCTCCGCCTCTGTATTATCTGGTTTCAGCACGTGAAGGACCAGCTCCCTGATTTAGTCTAAGTCTAGTGAATCCCAGCGATGCCCCCACGAACACGGAGTGCATTCCCCGGGCTCTTTGGGAAACAAGTTGAGGCATTCTCCATGACCCATGTTTATCCCCCTCTCCTCCCCCATGCCCCAACTCCTCACCCCTCACCCCTAAATCACTTCCACCAATAGCCCAATTTGGAAATGTGCGGGGTGCTGGAATGACTCCTGCAAGTGTCTCTGCTATGAGGGCTGGCTCTCCATCAGAAACCAGTATCCCAGCAGGCATGGCACAATTTGAAAAAGTGTAAGTGAAGAGAAACTTATGAAGCTTGAAAATAGATCAGGAAAATTACTCTGTAAATGTATGGGTTGCCAAAAGAAGCAAAGAAAGCTTAAGCACATAAGACACATTTTAAAAGTAAAAGCCTTTTAATTTAGAAATTAAAGAGCTCAAATACATACGATATATTTGAAAAGTGATCATTGAGCAAAAATATCATGAAAGAAAAAACCAGTCTCAGTGGATATATCAAGTGGGTGCAGGTGTCAAAGAAAGCTCCTCTCATTCTTCCACCCCACCCCCAAAACCAAGGCACCTTGTTAATTGTTTTAAACCATAAAGACAAAGACACAATTTCTAAAGGAACTAAGGAAAAAAGAAGGATCATATTTAGAGCTGGAAGAATTCAAACGAACCCAGACCTCTTTTTCAGACTGCAGGACAAGAACATTGCTCTGGAAAGAAATTGCTACCAGGCATAGAGAAATGGAACTCTTGGCCGTACCTGGCCAGGTATAGCCAGGGCAAAATCCCCAGATGGGAAGACCATTGTAGGGAGCAGTGAGAGCCAGGAACACATAACTAACTAAACAGAGATGGAAAATATAGACACTTTAGATGAGGCAAGTGGATCTCAACTTGGGCAATATCCACACTTAATCAGATCAACACCATCAGGAATTGAGATACACGAGGTGAAAGACCACAAAATGTAAAGCTGAAATTTTTACCACTTTATTGCAAATACCTAACCCTTCTCAGTGCTTAACTGTCTAATTTTCTACACTTAAAAATTTTTATTACCTTTAAACTTATAATAGTTTTATACCATTTAATATTTCAGTCCACCTTTTGGACTAGGCAAGCTATAAATCATTTAAAAATATATTATTTCATTAAGTAGTTCAGGCTCCCAAGATATAAAGATGAAGTATGAATTGGAAATAAAATAGAGGGGGGACAACTTTGAAAATTAAACTTTTATCTTATGCAGAAAGGGGCTCATCTTTTGTTTCATTCATTTCATTCACATTTACTTAATGCCTACAGTGAGTTTGATATCGTACTGGGCTCTGTGGAAAAATAGGTGAACCAGGCAGAGTTCCAGCCCCAGTGAGACTGTTAATAAAATCAGTAAATGAGAAAGAAAATGCATTTTTGGTATTTATTATAATTTAGTAAAATTATTCTGTTTCGTGGTAATAAAGTTGATATCTAACTAGGAGTACATAATCCTTCATATGTGTTTTTAAATTCCAAGAACTAATGTGAAAAAAGAGGACATGACCAGACTAATAACCGAATAAGAAATAGAAAACTGTTTCAGATGGATTCCCTGCCTAGGTGATTTTCTTAACCTTCAGAAAAATCAAGGATGCTCAAGTTTTATACAGTCTTTTTTTGTATATTTTATTGATTATGCTATTACAGTTGCCCCATATTTTTCTCCCTTTTGTCCCCTTCTGCCTGGTACCCCCATTCTCTCCGGCATTTCTGCCTCCTTTGTTTGTGTCCATGGGTCGTACATGTAAGTTCTTTGCCTTCTCCATTTCCTATACTATTCTTAACCTACCCCATCTATTTTGTATCTACCATTTATGCTTCTTATTCCCTGTACCTTTTCCCCCATGCCCCATCCTCCCCCTCCCCACTGATAGCCCTCCATGGGATCTCCACTTCTGTGATTCTGTTCCTGTTCTAGTTGTTTGCTTAGTTTGTCTTTCTTTTTTGTTTTTAGGTCCAGTTGTTGATAATTGTGGGTTTGTTGTCATTTTACTGTTCATAGTTTTGATCCTCTTTTTCTTAGATAAGTCCCTTTAACATTTCATACAATAAGGGCTTGGTGATGATGAACTCCTTTAACTTGACCTTATCTGGGAAGCACTTCATCTGCGCTTCCATTCTAAATGATAGCTTTGCTGGATAGAGTAATCTTGGATGTAGGTCCTTACCTTTCATGACTTTGAATACGTCTTTCCAGCCCCTTCTTGCCTGTAAGGTTTATTTTGAGAAATAGGCTCATAGTCTTATGGGAACTCCTTTGTAGGTAACTGTCTCCTTTTCTCTTGCTGCTTTTAAGATTCTCTCCTTATCTTTAATCTTGGGTAATATAACTGTGATGTGCCTTGGTGTGTGCTTCCTTGGGTCCACCTTCTTTGGGCCTCTCTGAGCTTCCTGGACTTGTATGGATAGTCCTTCACCAGGTAGAGGAAGTTTTCTTTCATTATTTTTTCAAATAAGTTTCCAATTGCTTGCTCTTCCTCTTCTCCTTTTGGCACCCCTATGATTAGGATGTTGGAACATTAAAGTTGTCCCAGAGGTTTCTAAGTCTTTCCTCATTTTTTTGAGTTCTTGTTGCTTCATTCTGTTCTGATTGAATGCTTATTTCTTCCTTCTGCTCCAAATCATTGATTTGAGTCCAGTTTCCTTCCCTTCACTGTTGGTTACCTGTATATTTTCCTTTATTTCACTTTGCAAAGCCTTCACTTCTTCGTTTATTTTGCATCCATCCTCAATCATTTCTGTAGCATCCTGATTACCAGCATTTTAAACTTTGCATCTGACAGGTTGTCTATCGCCTCGTAACTTAGTTCTTTTTCTGGAGTTTTGATCTGTTCTTTCATTTAGGCCATAGTTCTTTGTCTTGGCACCCCGTTACATTGTAAGGGGCAGAGCCTTAGGTGTTCACCAGGGCAGGGCAACCCACTTTGCTGCTTTGTGGCACTGTATGTGGGGCAGGGGTCAGAGGGGGAACAAGCCCCTTACTCAGCTCTCGCCCTGCTTTCAGCCACTTCCCCTGTTACCCACAAGTGAATTTCTGTGCTGATTCCTATGTGGGTGAGCTTGTGTATATTCTAGGTCCCCATGAGCCCCTCCAATGGACTCTCCTATGAGACTGGCAGTTTCTCCCACTGCTGCCACCCCCACAGATTTTTACAGCCAGAGATTGTGAAGGTTTCTTTTCCTGCACTGGAACCCCGGGATGTGCAGTCTGTCTCACTCCCCAGTTGTTCCTCCCAGTTTACCCACATGCAAATGTGGGACTGCCTGGTCTGCCACCCCACCTCACCTGCCTGGTCTGCCAGCCACCGCCTTGCCGCACATCTTCTCCACCACGGCTGCCCATCTCCACCACGGCTGCCCATCTCCACCACGGCTGCCCATCTCCACCGCTTCTGCAAGTCTGGATGAATGTTTCTTCTTTAACTCCTTGGTTGTCAGACTTCCATACAGTTTAATTTTCTGGAAGTTCTGGTCATTTTTGTTTTTAAATTGGTTGTCATCCTTCTTTTGGTTGTGTGAGGAAGCGAAGTGTATCTATCTATGCCTATATCAGGTTTTGTATAGTCTTTAAAAATATTTTAAAAAATTAAATATTCATTGAGGCAAATACAACTAATTCTCACATCTGACACCTACCAATCATAAAAGTCAACTAGAACAATTCACTTTGGAAAAGTAAATGGAAAAATCCCCAAATATAACAGGAAGCACAATACAGCCCCTTCAGAAAATTATTTATGCCCTCGCTGGTGTGGTTCAGTGGATTGAGTGCTGACCTGCAAACCAAAGGGTTGTTGGTTGGATTCCCAGTCAGAGTGCATGCCTGGGTTGTGGGCCAGGTCCCCAGTAGGGAGTGTGTGAGAGGCAACCACACAGTGACACACACTGATGTTTCTCTCCCTCTGTTTCTCCCTCCCTTTCCTTTTCTCTAAAACTTAATAAATAAATTTTTTAAAGAAATTATTTACTACTAAACCCAAACCATATTTAATCATAAAGTTCAAAGCTGTCATACAGAAATTAAAAGCCTTGACATAATTAACTGTACTAGTAGAAAAACAAAATAGCATGTGTCATTCTATTTTCTTAACATGTGATAAAAATAACTTTGGCATGTTTAAAAATCCATTTTGTATTGAACTCTTTAAGATCAGATGGATAGCTTCTTTCCTCAAATTATTTAAATATTTAATTATGTAAAATGGATTATTCATTTCATTTCCACCTACATATATTGAGTGTAGTTAGATGCAAGGTGTGTTATGTGTGTTAGAGGAATGTTAGTCATTTCCTTAAAAAAAAGAAAGGAACAAAACAAAGATGTCTTCTCCTTTGCACCTATTTCATACAGTACCAGAGGAGCCTGCAGTCAGCACTGAGAGGAAAGACAATGAAAAACATAAAGATATGAAGGAGAGAAATAAAAATATTGCTTTTTACCAGTGACCTAGAAAATCAAAAGAAATCAAGCAAAAAATTATTAGCAATAATAAAGGAATTTGGTAGAGTTATGGGATATAAGGTGCAGGCTTAAAAAATCAACTGTGTTGTTATATACAGGTACCACACTGAAAATAAAGTGGAAATGAATATACCATTTATGGTAATAAAATTTGATAGCAACTTGCACCATGAGAGATTTGTTCAAATAATATTGTAAATGTTTAATGGCAAAAAGAAGGCATTAAGGCCTGGAGAGAAAGAAACTACCTCATGCCCAGGAATACCAAATGCAGTAATGTAACAACACATCTATATACTCCTAACGCTCCTCAGCCCCATTAGTGCTCTCTCTTGTCCTACCAAGGTGTGCCTACATCACCATGAAAGGAGCACCCCGTTTGTACCTGGGATTGTGGACCCAATCACCAATTTTTTCAACTTACTTTCTGCTTTGTTCATTTCTTCATCACCATCTTTGTCTAACCTTCCCCATTCTGATTCCCAATCATTGAATTGTAGGTGCCAATTTTTGGCTCATTTTTCTGCTTATTCATTTGGAGACATCCTCCTCTGGTGAGCTATCCCTATGGTCAGATCAACCAGTGATGATTGTCTTAATTGATCAGCCTCCAAACACCCTCTTCTTGGGTATCGCTTCAGCCAGTGGTGCCCCGAGTGCACTTGGAGAATCTACAGGTGAGATACAGGTGAGATTTAATGCAATTCGAATTAAACTCCCATGGATCCCTTACAGTGGAATCCAACTGGGAGAATGAATGATGAAGAAATAATTTAGAAAAGATAATAATGTATGCATGTATATTTTATGCACTTCTTATCTGTGATATTTCACCACTAAAAAATACTGAAGAAAGAAAAGGTAATATGGTGAACTAATCTGAGAAAATAGCTTCAGAGAAGAGAAATGATGTTTTTCCAAGGTCGTGTGAGAGGTAAAGAGAAAAGACAGAATTTGAACTCATAGCTTTTTGGTACCAACAGCCAGACTCTCAAAAACTACTCTCTACAGACTCCAGATAAATCAGAGGTAAATATAAGATCCAATCCATAAAAAATTATCTGGAAGAAAATATAACAGAATATTTATTTCAGTTCTGGAGGGAAATCAATTTATAAATATATTAAAAATGGAGGATATCATCAGGAACAAGATGGATGTGTTGAAATCCATAAAGCCAAGAACTTTGGTACAATAAAAAGCAATCAAATAAATATCAGAAGGAAAGCAACTGAAAAAGGAAATATATTTGAATATCATCAGAAAAATTTACTGTCCAGAATATACAAAGACTTTATAAAATATGTGTGGTTGATACTCAAATTCCACAAAATAAAAGATCAAAAAAGATGAGAAGGAAATGCTAACTCAAGGAAATTTAGATGGTAAATCATCTCGGGGAAAAAGGCATTCACACTATCAATTAAAGAAATGCAAATGAAAACAGCTTTCAGGTATCAATATACACATTTAATGAGCAAAATCAAACAAACCATTTCTAGGAAGGTGGAAATGGGCTGTTTTAACTTTAGGTCTCCAACTCCTGCAGCATTTTCTGAACCCTAACTCATATGGGGGACTATTACGGTGCCCCCCAACCCCCAAACACCTTGGAAAGGGCATGATTCATTTTATTCAGTCCAGACGTAGCCCAGATAGAGAAACTAAAATGCCCTAAGGTGCTAGGCAATTTACCACCAGTGGCATCACCATTACTACTCATTTTCATGATTCGTTTACCTACTTTGTGTCGTCCCCCTTTCTATGGGAGTTGGTGAACCATAGACCTATTTGGGTAGAGTCTATAAGGCTATAAGAACTGAGCATCTTTTGAGTCCTACAGGGAAGCCAGAGGTCATCAGCAGAAGAACAAGGCCGGAGGCAAAAGGCGGGCATGGTTACCTTGTGGGCAACAGAGCTGAAGGAATAATCAGAATGGTTTGACCTGCAGAGTATCTTTGGTGTCAGCTAGTTGATCATGGTGGTTCTAAAACATAAATAGAGGGACATTTTATGATATTTTAACTTGATTTATGTAAGTAGAAAGGCTGTAAGTATGGTAACAGAAGTGTAACAGAAGTCTAACTTAAACGACCAGGGTGGAGAGTTCCAGCTATGAGCCAGTTCTCAGGCCCAGCACCTCTGGAATGAAGAAGACGCCAGGTCTCCTTGAGAAAGGACCTTAATACAACACCAAAAATTTGTACTGTAAATCTTATAGTCTTTCTTAGAGGGACCATGGTCATTTATGAGGGTGACAGGGCAGTGGGAGAGAAAATAATCAGACTCTCCAGGGATTAATGGACACTAACACTACCTCCTGGAGACTTCAAATGTCCCTGTGGCTCACAAGTGAGAGTAGGAGCTCTCATGGAGGGGAGGTGATTGCAGTGGGCTGGTGGCTCCCCAAGACCACCTTGTAGGTATTTCAAGAACATAAAATTGGAATACGCGTAGTTCAAAGCTGACAGAATCCCCCACATTGGCTTCTAACCTGGGGGTGAGGGATATCCTAGTAGTGAAAACCAAGTGAAATAGTCATTCCAAGATTTGGTTACTCTTTCAGCTGGGGGCAGGGTTGAGGCAATGCTCCCTAGGATGTGGTATACGCTTTAAATCAGTGACCAATATAACTTTACCCACAGCAGGATTTATGGGGAAAGAATCAAGGAGTAGAAATAAGGATGGTTTCTCTGTTACCCCTAGTGAATCACTAGTAGAATTTTTGCTTCCTATTCCCATCCCTTTGAGTTCCATAGTCAAGGGAAAAATATTTCAGCCAGGAACACAACTATGGTTCCATTAAACAGGATGTTGGGACTGCCACCTGGCCACTCTGGGCTCTCCGTGCCGAATCAACAGACAAAGAAGGGAGATCAGCTGGGGTGATTAGTCCTGACTAACGAGGGAAAATTGGGTCCTAGCGTACATAAGGGGAGTAAGGGGCAGTTTACGCAATGCCTGCAATCCGCTGGCATGCCTCCTAATACTCCCATCCCTGTAATTGAACAAAAATTTAACAACCCACAATCTGGAATCTTGAGGAATAAAGGTTTGGGTCACCCTACCAGGCAAAGAACTATGGCCATTCGAGGGGCTTGCTGAGGGTCAAAGGGAATGTAAAATGAACAGTGGGAGAAGGTAAGTTATGAATACCAGCTCCAGGCCACATAATCAGATTTAGAAATGAAGATACAAGTAGTTATGAGTATTTTCCTTATTTTGATATGGATATATTTTGTGTGTAGTAACCCATTTGTCTCCCCTCTTCATCTAGGTTAAGGTGTATTAATAGTGGTTAACTTTATATCTTAGTGTTTAAATTTCACACTATTAAAGGGACAATATGACACAGCTAGAAGGGAATTAACAATTCAAAGATGGATAAAAGAAGGTGGCTCCTCTTTTGAGTAGAGATTTGGTGTGGTTTTGTTTATGGAGACCAGAATTGCCTCATGTTAGGCAGAAGCATGTTTTTATTATCTATGTTTGGAAGTTGGATATAGTTTAGAGAGCTTTGTATCCCTTGAGAACCAATTTCCTTATCTAAAAATGCTGAAAAAACCCACACTCCCAATATGGCTTAAGACATATAAGAGGTACTTAATTAGTGGTATCTTATTTTTATTAGTAACAAAATGTTAGGAGTAAGCACAGGGAGCAATCATGTGTAGAAAGAACACCATTTTTACTGTTAGACATTGTAAGTAAAATGTGCTGATGTTTGTGATTGGGTGGGAGGGAGACACACACACACACACACACAGAGAGATGTGTACAAACGTCCAGTCCTTCAAGTGTGGACTGTGGTGGCTTCGCACTATGTTAACAGAGCTGTGTTGGAAGTGCACTTCCCAGAATGCATGGCTTCAGGCTAGAGTTGGCCACAGGGAAACTTGAGCGAGGCTCAGAAGGCAGAAATGCAACAGCAGTCCTGCTTGCTCTCTGAAGGTCAGTGCAGGTGGGTCTGCTTCTTTGTGCGAATCCTCACCGACACAGCCCCTCCCTTCTACACCAGCGTATTTCTCACTGCAGATAGGACCGGGTGCTGATCCTCCTGGTTTCCAAGACGCTGAATGTTGGAAGGACTACTGCTGGCTTTTCTTCCCTGTATTTTATTTAGCCCATCCCATGGGTAGGGGAGCAGCCAGTCTCATTGGTGAGTGACAGGCACCCTTTCACTACAGTCCTACTGCTGGGTGAGGCCACTGTCAAAGGCCACTGCTCACATGCGGCCCAGTCTTCTGCCACCTCAGACAAGCACACAGTGAGACTGAGAATAATCTTTTCCCTCTCTTTCTGTTTTTGTTTAGTGTCAACTTCTAAATGGGAGGTTCTAGGTGTAACTTCATGATGAAGGGTAGGAGAGTCTGCTACGTTTTCCAGTGTAGCAGTTATTAGGCAATGAGAGGGGGAGAGAGAGAGAGACTCATTTAGCCATTATAGCCATTAACAAATATAAAAGATAATAAAAAATTAGAAAGTGTTCTATTGTATTTAGGTTTCAAAAGCGTCAGGCATTAGTCTATTTAAAAAAAAGATCTCTTCTGCCGTGGCACAAAGAGAACAATGAAACCGTTCATCTTAACCATTTGGAGTTTTCACTGAGCTTTTTATAGTGTTGAAAATAATTCACCTTCAGAAAGAAGCTTAGTAAGCATGACTGCCGGTTTATTTTATCAAATGATAAAGATTTTAAAAAAACTGTGAAATGTATTATATATAGAAGTGTGTAAAAATCATAGTTACAGTTTAAAAAACACTATGAGATTATTTACTGTTAAGAAATACCAGCACTGCCCTGTCCAATGTGGCTCAGTTGGTTGGAGTGTTGTCCCATGACCCAAAAGGCTGGGGGTTCAATTCTGGTCAAGGTACATACCTAGTTTGCAGGTTTGGTCCCTGGTCAGGGTGTGTATGGGAGGCAACCAACCAGTGTTTCTCACATCAATATTTTTCTCTCTCTCTCTCTCCCCCACTTCCTCTCTCTCTAAAAAATTAATAAGCATGTATATATATATATATATTTTTTTTAAATACCATTACCTTAGAAGTCCCTGTGTGTTACTCCCCAATTGCATACCCCCTTGCCTACAGAGGTAGCCATCATGCCATTTTGTTTTCATCATTCTTTAGTTTTTACTTTTCACCACCCATGCAAGTACCAGGCACAAACCTAGCTGTGTAAGGAAAGGGCAGCCTGTCCCCTCTTGGATGAAAGCTCCCAAGGGAAACTGAGCTGACTTTCTTGGTCATAATGTGGTAGCAGGGTGTACAGTTAACACAGCCTAGAACAGGTAAAAAGCTGGGCCAGACTCGCCGGAAAAGTCCATCTGTAGATTTTTTAAAAATTAGGCAGCTGGATCCTCATCTATAACGGTTCTACATACCATGAGTTGTCACACACATCCGGACCAACTGTCCTCTATGCCTGCTGTACAGCTGTCATCATAAGATCCTCATTTATCATATTTGCCTTTCTCTTATGATGGATCTCCTCCTCCTTGTCTTTCATATCTTCCTCTTTCTTAGTCTATGTTCATACTTCAGTGAAGCACACCCTCCAAGGATATTGTAGGATGCATGGGCAGTACAATTTTTGAGACTCTGTATATTTAAAAATGTCTTATTCTGCCCTTACTCTTGGGTGATAGTTAGGCTGGATATAGAATTCCAGGTCAAAGATAATTTTCCTTCAGAATTTTTAAGACCCTGCTTTACTGCTTTCTAGCTTCTGCTGTTGAGAAGTGAAAGGCCATTCCGATTCCTGAACCTTTTTAAGTACTTTTATTTTCTTTGGAATCTTCTCCCTGTCCCTAGTATTCTGAAATTTCACAATAATATACTTCACCCTGAGTCTCTTTTGAGCCAATATGCTAGGCATCTGGCTGGTTTTTGGTTTTTTGTTTTTCGATCTGAAAGCGCAAATCATTTAACTAATCATTTTGAACCAACAACTGAGAGTAAAAATAAAGCCTCTATATCCCTAGCAGAGGCTGATTTTAATAGAATCAATTTTAAAACAGTTTAATCAAACACAACTTGCCTCAGTCTAATATCAATAGTAACTTCATTAAACACATTTCTGAAAACCAACCCATCAATAATAGCATTTGAAAATTAGTCAATCAGCAATCAATTCACTCTTGGTGAAGTCTTGCCTGACTAAGCATACTTCTAAGGCTAAAGTCAGACTACTCTCAACTCTAAAACCATTAAAATTCCCAAATAATCCCTGACTCCAAAATTTCACATCTATTTATCAGTCTTCTTTCTGTGGAGAGTGACCCTAACTAGCATATCCCTTTATTACCTAAACAAATAATTAAGCAAACTCCTGTGTATAACTGCCCAATTACATCTCACTCCCAGATGTATACATATGTATGTGTGTATATACATGTATTTATACATATATATGTATGTGTGTATATGTATGTGTGTGTGTGTGTGTGTGTGTGTGTATATATATATATATTTTTTTTTTTTTTACTTTTTGCTACCTATGCATGTATCCCTAACCTGAGTACCAGGCACAAACACAGTTTTGTAAGAAAAAAGCAACATGGCTCCTGTTATAGGAAGGGTCCCAGGAGAAGCTGAGCTGAGCAGCCTCTTAGCCATAGCTTTTTGTTCTAAATACTGACTAGCAGCCTTTTTCTCTTACTTAACTGCAGGTTTGAAACACAATGACCAGTGCTCACTCATTCTTATACCAGGACCTGACATGCAGATGATGTGTTACAGTTTACAATATGTGTTGTACATTTAAGGACCCATTTCTGACTCTACTATTCCAGAGTCCCTGGATCGCTTGTACTAGTCCTGACTTACCTCGGCCTAAAAACCCCCTTCCTACTCCATGCCAAATCTAATAACTCCATTTGGAAGTTTTCCAGCTCTTCGTGGAGCAAGAGTAATAAATTACCACAAAAGAAAGAGCATTGAATGGGTCATCAGAACACTTGGGTTCAAGTCCCAGTTCAGCAAATAATCTGTTAAATGACCTCAGCTCATGTCTTCATTTTCTTCACTAAGCTTCAGTTTTCCTGTCTGTGAAATAAAGCTTAGACCAAATCAATAGTTCTCAGCCTCTACTGCACATGACAAATCACCTGGCAGTTATTTTAAAATACTGATTCTTGGGCCCTACCCTGATTAATTAAATCAAAATTGCTGGGACCATGGCCTGGGCATCAGCATTTACTTCTCTCATATGATCGGAATATACAACTAGGATTGAGAGCCTGGGCCAGGTGATCTTGGAGGCTTCACTCAGGGCTCACTCTTGGAAGTCTAGAAGTATTGTGATACCTTGTTGAATAAGGTGGACATTGCGTTGGTAGGATCCTCTGTTTGTAGGCTTTCTAAGGCAATAAGGAGCATGCAGAGACACAACACAAGAACATCTGTGGTGCAGTTGATCTACATGATTCATATTGATGAGCAGTGTGCATAGCGGAAGCCTGTAGAAATCAATGAACACAAGGCGTAGATTGCAGCCTTTTCTCAGCCATGCCTGTAACTGGTGACTGTGATTGCAAGTGATGAAAAGGGAGGGTAACATCCATTGATCATCCTCCAGCTTATCGAGGTTATATGCATTAGGAGAAGTGGGTAGCTCCAGCTGGTTAGAACCTCTCTTGCAGCAGCTGAACGTCACATTGTCCAAGGTCCCTTCAGAAGCAAAGGTCAAGAACAGGCTTGGATATCATTAAAGACATTGTTCTTATAGAGGATTCTAATTGAGGTGGCGGTCTGGCTTCCAAGGACTCCCCAGTGCTTGGCTCTGATACCCAGGAAGGGGCAGTTTCCAGGGGTCATGTCTGAGCTCCAAGATTGTACCCTTCAGGAATATTTGGAGCTGATTTTTCCAAAGGTGGTTTATTGGGAGAAAGTCCAATCCCCCTGCAGCTTAGATCCCTGAAGTTGTCCTGTGACCTGCCCATCCTGCATCCTGGTTGTTTGGCTTTTCCTTTGATTTTTGTGAGCTATCCCAATATTCTCCAGACAAAGTTCCCTTTTCATTTAACTTAGCCAGTCAGTTTCAGTTGCTTGCAGCCAAAAGAATCTTAATTATTACAACCCTGCCCCCAGATAATGATAACTTTCAGTTATTGAGCATGACATTCACCAGGCACTTAAATATATTATTTCTAATCCTAAAATAACCACAAGGGCCAGGGTTATCACCATTTCCCAGGTATGAAAATTGAGGTTTTGAGTAATTTTCTCAAAAACATAAAGCTAGTAAGCAGCAGAGATAGGATTTAAACTTACATCTCTCTAACCGCAAATTCTGTTTTTTCTGCTATTCCATGCTAGTGGGACAAATATTTTATTATCTAATGACTAGTCCTTTCTACTATCAACTTCTACCCATGTTCAAACTTACTGTACTAGGCTCTGATTAACTCTCACAAAGGGGATGGGCAGGGGCATGGAAGGTGCACCTGTGCCCATGGGCACCTGTTTTTTCTCTTGACAGGAGCTTGCAGGCGTCAGTGCCAGGTTCTCAGCATAGGTACTTGTGAACATGAAGTCAATACTAAACAATGGGGATAATAGGGACAAAATTTTATGCCCCCAAACTTCAGCAAAGGAAGAGTCAGCCTTGGGACACGTGTAACTTGGATGGACATCCCAGGATAGATGTAGACGAGGATCTGATGATGGAAGGATATTGCTAGACTAAGACCACAGAAGTCATCTCCATTTAACTATTGCCTTTCTCAGCTGGAACAACTGAGGTCCAGAGAAGGGATGAGGTTTCGCATAGCAACGTGGGGGCTGAGATAGAGTGACCTCTGCTTCTACATTTTTTTTTCTGCAAGCCCACACCCAAAAGATGGTTTATCCCATTATTTCCATCACTTTAATATCCCTATTTTTTCTGACAATGCTGCTTTCCAAAGGGAGTTAGATTTAGAAACTGTCCTGTCTTTGTCCCCCACGGCCTACGTGTATACACTGGTATCAAGTTTTGTCCTGACGGAACCCTGCCTCTGGAATGGAAGTCTTTATCTTTCCACATGGAGAGCCTGTAATCAGCTCTTCACCTTCTAGGAAGACATGTCTCTGGTGATTCTTACTTTCTTACTGGATTTCTGAGTGCAGGTGTTCAAAAGTGAGAGAAAACTCATGTAGTGGTCCCCAAGAAACCAGAACCCCAGATGAGGCTGAATTTCAGCTGGTGTCACAGGTGATGGCACCCTGGTGACTACATACTGGTGATGTTGCTCAGGAACCCTGGGTAGGTTCCCCAATGACACAGCCTATCAGTCTATCTGTCCCAGATGTTGGCAGATGTGGAAGCCCAAGTCATCTTCTTCAGAGCTGAGAATGTACAGTTTTCACTGGTGAAACCGTGCTCTGCTCCCTTCCGAAGGAAGAAAGACACTGCAGATTGAAGGGAGTTCCCAGACTCAGGAGGGGGTGAGACGTGCGGCAGAATGTTACTGTGCCTCACATCACTGATTTCAGCATATCTGGAGTAGACCGCGTCCTACTCAGCATACAGAGGAAGGCTGCATTTGTGCCTCTGGGCTTTCTCCCAAGCTGTGGGACTTAGCCCACCCCTGGGCACAGCCAGGAAATGCAGAAGAGTTAATCCCAAGGGCAACCCTCAGCTAAAGGGGACAGAAGTCAGTGAACAAATATCCCAGCCTTCCGTCCTCCAAAGGGAGAATTCTAAGGCATATTCTAGATGGTTCCCTATGGTGGCCATAGCAGGATTTAACTCAAGTTTCCCATAGAGGTCTCCAGCTCAATACTGCTCTCTCACTCTTTCTCTCTCTCTCTCTCTCTCTCTCTCTCCACACACACACACGCACACACGCACGCACACACACAATATTATAAATATATTATATATTTTAATATATATTTAAAATTGCTTTACTGTCAAGTTTCCAAGTCAGTGGTATTAATTACATTCACAGTGTTGTGCAACCATCACCACTATCTATTTCCAAAACTTTTCCATCACCTTAAAGAGAAACTCTGTACGCAGCAAGCAGTAAATCCCCCATCCCCTTCTACCCCTACCCCTGGTAACTTCTAATCTACTTTCTGTCTGATTTTGTCTTTTATGGACATTTTATATCAGTTGAGTCAAATAACGTTTGTCATTTTGTGTCTTTCACTTAGCATAATGTTTTCAAAATTCATTCATGTTGTAGGACATATACGAACTTCATTTTTATAGCTGAGTAATATCCCACTGTATGTATAGATATTTGTTCTTTTATGATGGACTTATTTCACTTAGTTTGTCTTCAAGGTTCATCATCATTGTAGCATGCGTAAGAATGTCCTTTCTTTTTAAGGTGGAATAATGCTCCACTTATGTAAATGTCACATTTTGTTTATCCGTTCATCTGCTAATGAACACTTGGGTTGTTCCTACCTTTTGGGTGTTGGAAATAATGCTGCAATAAACATGGGCATATAAACATCTGTTTGAGTTCTACTTTTTAATCCTTTTAGGTACTTCAAAAGGTGGAGTTGCCAGATTATACAGGGTAGGGAAAAAGCAGGTTTTCAGTTGTTTGTATGGAAAATAACACAATAATTAACAAATAATAATACAAGAATAAACTGTGTTACAGGTACTCACAGCTATAAATCTACTTTTGCCACACCCTATATAGTAATTCTAGATTTAACCTTTCTTCATAGCAGCTACAGCATTTTATATTCCTTCCAGCCATGTACGAGGGTTCCAATTTTTCATGTCTTTACCAACACTTGTTGTTATTATTATTATATTGCCATTTTAGTTGGTATAAAGTGGTATCTTGTGGTTTTGATTTGCTTCCCTAATAACTAGTAATGTTGAGTGTCTTTTCAAGTATTTGTTGGCCATTTGAATATCATCTTTGGAAAAATATCTATTTCAGTCCTTTGCCTATTTTTAAATTAGGTTGTTTGTCTTTTCATTATTCTCAGGAGTTATTTATTTATTTTGGATATTAAACACATGCAATATATGATTTGCAAATATTTTCCCATTCTGTAAGTTATATTTTTACATCCTTGATAGTGTATTTTGCACAAAACTTTTTAGTTTGATGAAGTCCTATTTATCTAGTTTTGCTCTTATTGCTCAGTTTTTTGGTTTCATATCTAAGAACCCATTACTAAATCCAAGATCTTGTAGATTTACCTGTAACTTTTTTTCTCTAAGAGTTTTGTGGCTTTGGATCTACATTTAGGTCATTGATCCATTTTGAGTTAATTTTTGCAGGTAGTATAAGGTAGAGGTCAAGCTCCATTTGTTCACATTTGGAAATCCAGTTGTCCCAGAACCATTCGCTGACTTGATTGTTTTTTACCCCCTGAGTAATCTTGGTTCTCCTGTTGACAATTAATTGGCTAAAAACGTATGGGTTTATTTCTAGATTCTCAATTTTATTCCTTTGATCTCTACATCTATCCTATACCAATACCACCCTGTTTTAATTACTGTACCTTTGCAGAAAGTTTTGAAATTGGGAAGTATAAGTCTTCCAACTTTGTTCTTTTTCAAGATTGCATGCTATTCAGAACCCCTATGAATTCTATATGAATCTGAGGATCAGTTTTTTCATTTATGCCCAAAAAAGCCTTGAAATTTTGATAGGGATTATGTTGAACCTTTAGAGCGCTTGTGGTCTAAATATTGCCATCATAACAATATTAAATCTTCCAACCCATTAACATGGAATATCTTTCCATTTATTTAAGTCTTCTTTAATTGCTTTCAGCAATGCTTTTAGTTTTCAGTATACAGGTCTTTCACCTCCTTGGATAAATTTATTTCTAGATATTTTATTCTTTTAGATACTCTTGTCAATGGAATTATTTTAAATTCCTTTTTAGATTGTGTATAGAAATACAACTGACTTTTGTGTGTTAATTTTAACTCTACAATTTTACTGAATTTGTTTATTATCTCTAATAGCTTTTTTTATAGTTTCTTTGAGTTTTTTTTGTATATCGTATATGTCATCCATGAGTAGGGATTGTTTTACTTCTTTGCCAATTTAAATGTTTTTAATTTATTTTTCATGCCTGATTGCTTTGTCTAGAACTTCCAGCACAGTGTTGTATAGCAGGCATTCTTATCTTCTTTCTGACCTCGGAAAGCTTTCACTCTTTCACCAGTAAGTATGGTGTTAGCTGTGGGTTTTTCATAAATGCTTTTTATTGTGTTGAGGAGTTCCTTTCTATTTCTAGTTTTCTGGTTTTTCTTTTTTTAATCATGAAATGTTTTTGTCAAATGTCTTTTCTGTATCAGTTGAGATGATCGCCTGTGTTTTATCCCCTTTGTTCTAGTAATGTGTTATATTACATTGATTGATTATCTTATCTTGAGTCACCCTTGCAGTTTTATGATAAATCGCGCATGGTTATGGTGTATCATACTTTTTCTATGTTGTTAGATTCAGATCGCCAGTATTTTGTTGAGGGTACCTACATTTATACTCACAAGGGGTATTGATCTGTAATTTTCTTCTGTTGTGTGATGTCTTTATATGGGTTTATTATCGGGGTAATGCCGGCCTCATAAAATGCATTAGAAAGTGTTTCCTCCTCTTCCATATTTTGAGAGTGTTTGAAAAGGACTGATGTTAATTCTTTTCTAAATATTTGGCGGAACTTAGCAGTGAAACCATCAGATATTAGACTAATAATACACTCTCTTGGCTTCCCCTTTATTCCTAGTCTTTCTCTCCCCACTCCCTCAATGCGGCATCCTGGGATTGCCTCCTAAACAAACTATGTGCACCTAAGTCTAATGTCAGGCTCTGCTTTCATGGAATCGAAGCTAAAACAAGATATAATAAAAATGAGAGTTTTATATGAAAATGTTGTAAATGTTATGTGAAAGAACATTAAGTTGTTGGACAATTCAGGAAGGTGGGGTAAACGGGTGTGGGGTTTTCTGCCCAGCATTGGTGAACTGGGTATCATTATGATAAACCAGAAATTCAAGACAAAATGCTGAGGCTTCTAGGAAAAATTGGATCCAACGAGATGAGAAATAGCTGGATGGGCTAGTGACAAGTAGAAGAGCTCGAGAAGTGGTGAGAACACATTTAAAAAAGAGAAAGAAAAGGCCACACAAGAGGAAGAAATTTGAAGAAAATGAAGAACATATGGGTCAAGGTTAAGACTTAGTCTCCGTCCACTGAACAAGGTAGGGAGTAGAGGCTAGTGGAGGAATTCCTATGGGCAGAGAATGGGGTGAGCTGGGGGGCATGGTCGGGGGCTGTGGTAGCTCTGAGAATGTGCCTTACACACCTCCAACTACAGGGAGCTTAATTGTCCAGTGGTATCAGCCTCTGTGCCCTGAAATCCACTGTCATATCTGCACCTGGGTCACACTTTCAATGGGCTGTTTCCAACCAATGACTGAGCGTAGCAAAAATATCAGTCTCTCCCTGAGAGACTCAGACATCTGTACTGGATACCTTGGCTTGAGGACACCCCAACAGCTTTGCAAAAGCTCTTTCAGATTGTACCAAAGCCTAGGATGTTTCTGCCTAACATTTCTCCTCTCTTTCATTTAAGAAGAGTTTTATTTTGCAGTCTGGTGCCTCTCCCAGCCTCTCCTAGATCCATCCTCATTTTCTTTCATGGCATTTTCTCTACTACAATCCTTACACATTTCATCCCATTTCGACATCTGCTTTTTGGAGGACGTGGACTAGATATCTCCTGTGACATGTTCATTTTAACCCAAGGTTGGGGAGACAGACCTGGTGCCCAGAGAGAAAGGGGTCATACTTCATCAGACAACTTGAAGAAAAGGGAGGCTCTGCCTGGCCTGAGACAGGGAAGAGGTGACCCAGAAAGAGAGAACAGTGGGAGGACAATCCCAAGGACAGAGGGAGATAAGGAGTCATTAATTGAGAAGACCTTAGAAATAGGCACCGTTGAGATAAGCCCACTCAATGCATGAATTGGTATTAAGTCACCTGGATGAGGTGCTTCATACTCAGTAACTTATCTCTACTTTGCATGGTTGGTGCTCTGAAATCTCCCACATTATCTTAAAAATAGCTGCATATGCTTCAGTGACTAACTACACTCCTATTCATCTTTGCAGTTCTTCAGGTGGTGGCCACAGGAGTTTATAAAGAGCAGAAATGACAGGTACCTGGCCTAAAGAGTGCCTCTGAATCCCAATCCAACTGCCTCAGAGATGCTCCAGAATTGATGTTCTGTGTCCCAGATCTCTTCCCACACCCTCCCCAAAATGAATTTTAGATCAGCTCTGTCTCCACATGCCTCTTTCTTTACATTGGCAGGAGGTCACCCCTTCAGAAAAACGTGTTTAGATTCCCTAAGAAACACAGACTGGTAAAAGGAGGCTTTGCAGATGCCCTAGAAGCCATTCCTTTCAACTTCCCTGACGGTCATGCTAGGCTGAAAGATGTGTCCACAGGGGATCGGATTCCTAACCAGGAAGGAGAGGGCTGGTTCTCTGAACAAACTGTTCACCATCCCTCATGGCAGACACCCAGAGGATCTGGAGAATTAGGTCCCTCTCTGTCCCCAAAGCCAAGAATCCCCTGGGGCTACATATAAATTTGCCCTTCAGATCCAAGTCCCCACCCTGTTCCGTGCCCAAGAGGCTTACCCCTGTGCACTGTGTCACTAGGTCCCCCTTTCCCCAGACTTCTGATGGGGCTCAGCCAATGAGAGGCACTGACAGGGAGTCAGAGAGCAGGAGAGAAGTCAGGGCCTTTATCCCCCTGGCTTCCTTTCCGTGGTGTTGCTGTAGGCTGGCCATGCTCCTTAGCTGAAGGTCATAGCTCCCATCACAGGGGTTTTTCACAGAGCTCTCTTTCTCTCTGGGCTTCATGTGCCACTCCTTACCCTTGGCCTTTCAGGTCTGGGATGGAGAAGGGGCCCCTCCTCCCTGGTCCTGCACTGCCTCTTGCCATTCCCCTACTCCACACCCACAGCTTTGTAAATGTCCCTTTATTAACCTCTCTTCAGAGGACCCAATGTGAGTGCCATCTGCTTACTGTCAGGACTCTGATCGATGCACCTCATCTCCTAAAAGCGGAGCAGGGACAACTTACAGCTAACTCACATACCAGCTTTTCCTCAGTGATGGCCATGTCCCCAGCCCCACCCTCTAGGAGAGGGGTCAGTGTCCTGTGCCTGTGAAGAAAAGGACAGTTGGTGTGCACTGAGCTGGGGGTCGGGAACTCTGGGCTGCTATCACTGTCTTCCCACTGAGTGCCCCACAGTCTTCCCACAGTGTGGCCTAGGACCAGTCCCTTCGCTCTGCTTTGTTCACCTGCACAGAGGTGTCAGTTGCCATGCCTGCCCTGCTTGCAGACAAGATTCCTGCGGTAGGGTACCCCCTGCTCTCGTGCCAGCCAGTCTCATCAATGAAGGACCATTCTGGGGCAGGGGGATCCAACCACTCAGACCCCACTGCTCCTCTCTTTCTCAGAGCAAACAAGGTCTTCCCCAGGTGATGCACAAATGCCCCTCTTCCCTTTACTTTTAGAAATTCAGAGAATAGAATATATGATCTGTCTTTGGCTTCTGAGGGCTCAGATGGGAAAGGTGATACCCCACCAATTTCCAGCATCAGGAAGCAGGATGTGGGACTTCCCCTGGGAGCTTCCTGCCCCTCCACACACAGTTTTCTGGGTCTCAGATCTGCCCAGGAGGAGGAGGAGGAATGCCATAATAAGTATCTGAGGCTTCCCCCAGGCTGAACAGAGTTCTGACTGACGAAACCAGCCAATATCATCCATGAGACGGAACATTTTTGTGAATAATAGATGTGTATAACTCTGCAGAAATCACTGAGCCAAAGTGATAAATTGAGCAGGCAGGGTTCTGAACTGAGCCTCAGCTCCTGATGGTAGATTGGGCCTCCTTGCTGGAAAGGGAGAGTTTCCCCACTGAACGTGGCTAGAAGGGGTTGGAAGGAAATGGATCAGCCAGGTTCTATGCGAGAAATGGAAAACGGTTCCAGCTACTTTAAATGGAAAGGCCTAAGATGTGGAATTAGTCGTGTAACAACCTTGGGAAGCGCTAGGACTGATTGGGTTGCAGGCTGGGCCCAGGTTTGCCTCTCAGAATGGGACCTGATCCCCCGAAGCCACCACTGGAGCTCTGAGTTTCAGATCCCACCCACAACCATGAGGGCAGCTGCAGGAAATCAGACCTGGAAACCAGGCTTGCAGCCGTGCCCTGGTGCCCACGTGTCTTGAACCACTCTCAGTGCTGGTGGTCGGGGCCGGAATGTGGTTTTCAGACTTTGTGTCCACAACTGCTGCTTCTCAACACCCAAGGAGCTGAAGAATGGGTCTTGGAATGTTGCTGAAGTGGGGAGGAGGGAAGCCACAACTCCACATCTTCCTTCTCAGTAGAAAAACAGCCAAAAGCAGTAGCTCCTTCGTCTCCTCACCTCGCCTTTGTCACCCAAGGCTTGCACAAGAATATTTAATTGGAGAACTTATTTCACATGCAGAATAATAGCTACAAGGGTGTCTGAGGAACGTAGGTTTGAGCTCTGCAGCCTTTGCCGAGCAGGAAGACAGTCCAGGAGTAGAGCAGAATGGAGAGCAAGCTGATCCACAGCGCCCACTGCAGGAGGCCTCCTGCCCTGGAAGGAGACTGCTGCCACATGTGAAATCCCCTTGGGGATTCCCAGTTCCCTCACACCTTCCCCGCTCTCCTCTCACAAGGTGTACATCCATGTGACCCAACGTGGCTGGACCCATTTGCCTTATACCCATGCCAAGACCAATTAGGCAATAAATTATATGCAGATTTGATTTAGTAATTATATGGGGGGGGCAGATATGTGAGAGTGAGAGAGCAAGAGAGAGAGAGAGAACACAGAAGACATTGGCCTTTGTGTTCTTTGGAGTAAGGTTGATGTTCAACTATTCAAATAATTTCATGTCCTCAAGATAATAGAGGCTTTGACTGATACACAGTCCTGGGTTTAAATCCAAGCTCTGCCACTGTGTGACCCTAGACTAGTTGCTGGTCTTGTCTGAGCTCAGTTTTTTTCACCTATAAAGTGAGACTAATGATACTGGTTTCATTGGGTTGTAAACGAGAGTAAATGAGATAAAACCTGGGAAGTCGCCAGGGGAGTGCCTGACACATATACGTAGGGGGCTCTGTGTCTACTCCTACTGACCTGATGAATGCATTTTGCAGCATCAGCCAACTCCCATGCCAGGACATGACTGTCCCTGGGATAGATATCAATAGCATCATTGTGTTTGAGGAAGAAGTTATGAGATTTTTTTTTTTTTCTCTAGTGCTTCAGAAACTCTTGGTAGACTCTGCCCTGGTTTTCTATGCAGCACGCGTTACCAGAGATTACATCTCCCAAACAGAAGGGGTCACACAGGCAGCATGGGAAGTAGAAAGGGCAGCAAGGGGGTTTTATACAATGCATCAGGATCAGTGTTTTTTAAACTGTAGGTCAAAACCCATTAGTGAGGAGCAAAATCAATGGAATACGTTGTGACCAGCATCTTTCCAATGAAAATAGAATGAGAGGAAAAAAGAGATTAGACAAGAGGAGGTAAGAGAATGTGAAAGTTCATCTTATTAAGACCACTCTTGCGAAACTTGTAAGTTCATAGGTGTGCGTGTGTGTGTGCACATGCACTGGGTCACAATGTGAAATACACGTGACTTGGTTCTGGATCATTGCTAAAAATGTTTATGAAATACTAATCAAGGTAACCAGCCCCTAACTTGGAGTGGGGGGTGGGTGGGGCATTGATAACCAAACTGCCATACACTTGTAAAAAAAAAATAGGACTTGATTGAGAATAACTTAATTGCCCAGGAGATGAGTTTATACCTGAAAGTTTGTCATCAGTCACTGCCCGCCTCCTGGCTCTTGAGGGTCACAGCTGATCTGCCTTGCAGGCTTTGCAAGAGACCTTGTTTCAGGTTGGGAGGTACCTCTCCATCAGAGCCATGGGGTGGCGTTGCCCGCACACTCTCCCCTCTCCCGGTCCCTCCTTTTCTGAGCTCACGTCCCCTGTGCTCTTCAATCTGCTCCCCTCCCTGGGGCTGCTTCCTCTCCTGCCATCTCACCTGCTTCCACTGCTAAAAGACTCAATGCTCTCAGCCAGCAAATAACTCCTGGCACTTCACAGCCTGCTCATGGCTACTGCTGCCTGCCGCCACTGCTGTCCACAGCCCTGGGCTTTCTCTGGCTCTCAGCCTCTCTCTAATGGCCCTTCGTCAACAAGGCATGATGGAGGACTGCCACTTGGTGCCAGAGGAGGCCAATTCTACCAAGCTCCCTCACCTCTCTGAGCCTTCCTTTCCTCATCAGTACAAAGGGCATGAAAATAATGAGTCCTGCCTCTTCATCAATATGTCATAAGCACCATGCAAAATGACAAAGTGGTTGTCAAATGCTGTGTTGTTCTTCAAAGGTGCTGTGCCGGTTTACGGGGCTTTGTGCTCCTCATGACCCTCACTGCCTCTGACACCTGTTTTCCTTCTTCTTCCCTCCTTTCCCTTGGTGCTCCTTAGAGCAACCCATCTAAAAATGATTGCTCCCTAGGTGCAGTGGTCCAGTGCTTAAGGAAGTGCCTTCTTTCGGAAGAAAAGGACCAGCAGGGGACAACTCTCACCCCCTGGAAACCCAGCACCACCTCGTTTTTGGTGCTTTCTAGTTTTCTTACTTTGAAACCTCCCCTGAGTCTCAGGGGCCCTCCATGTCAACTTATCATTGGTTGTTTTTAAAACCATGGAAACTCTTTTTGACTTCTAATGGCCTGATATATGTGGGTTAATCTTATTGAAATATAAATGGCTTGGCTTGTGGATGGATAAATGAGATCACCTTCCCCCACTCCTCCAGCTTTGGACAACGAGGTGCCACATCCCAAGCCCCACCACCAGTGGAGCTCTGAGCTGGGTGTTAGAGGTGGATGTAAGGTCCAGGAGGCCAGGAGGACTGTCCTGGGAACAAGGTGCTTTGGACACAGAAAGCACCTACAAGGGTGTCCAACCTTTTGGTGTCTCTGGGCCACAATGGAAGAAGAGCAGTTGTCTTGGACCACACATTAAATGCACAAACACTAATGAAACCCCAAAAATCTCATAATATTTTAAGTAAATTTACAAGTTTGTGTTGGGTCACGTTCACAACCACCCTGGGCTGTGTGCGGCCTGCAGGCCATGGGTTGGACACCCCTGCTAGAGCGTCACTGTCCAACAGAATTTGCTGTCATGATGGGATGATGAAAACACTCTACTCGTGCTAACAGTATAGCCGTTGGCCACCTGTGGCCACTGAATACTGGTACAAATGCTAGAATGACTGAGGCACTGAATTTTTAGTTTTATTAAATTTTAATTAATTTAAATGGAAATAACCACATGTGAGTAGTGGTAATCATATTGGGTAGCATAGCCTAAGAACCTCCTTCTCATCCCTCTGCCCTGTTTTCCCCCCTGGGAATCTGGCTTCCAAGTCATTGTTTTCTGTGGAGGACGCTGAGTCTCCGAAAGGTGAAGAGGAAAGTCTCCATGGGCCACTGGGCCCCGCGCCTTCCAGATTCCCTCCTTTCTGCCCGGACTGCGCCGCCACTGTCCAGACATCCCCCTCCTTCCAGAATAACCCCTCTGTCCACATGGTCTCCCTCCATCCAGACCGCCCCCCTCCTTCAGGATCCAACAGCCCCACAACCTGAGACGCAGGCAGCTCTAACGTCAGCAAAGACAGGAGGGTAAAGTGTGCCTTGAGGAAGCCAATGCCAAGACTAAGTGATTAAGGACCAGGGCTCCTGCCGAAACAATCCTGCCTAATGGAGCACAACAGGTATCACTCTTCAGACCACCATACTCTGTGCCTGGACCAGCTCCCTCTCAGGGAGGCACCACATCCTGTTCACCTGCAGCCAGTGGCCCCTGCCCTCCCGATAACCCATCTTTCAGGGTGAGCTGGGAAGGTGCCAGCTCATTTTTCCGTGAGCCTCTTCAAGAAAAACAGGGAATCCAGGCTGATGCAACCATGACCATGGGATCATGGGCACCCAGCCTCAAAGCAAAGAGTAGGTCTGGGAGGCAGGGGAGCGTCAGCACAGACCAAGAAGCCATGAACTGCAGGCCCACCTCTGCTGGGGAATCTGTCCTCTGGGTAGGTCACTTGCTGGGACTTGGTTTTCCCATTTGTTGTGTGAGATTGATGATTAAATCAACATGTAAGACAAAAACTTCTTTATAGTGCTCCACACAACGACTGGTATGTAGTAGGTGCCCAATTGTGCATCCCATATCCATGGCTTCATTGACTAACTCAGTCGCCCAGCTGGTATCATCAGAAATGGTCAGCACTCCGACCAGGCCCTGTGCGTGGCCCCATCAAGAATCCCATGTGGTAGAAGACCTGCTTCTGGAACTAAAAGGGGTGAATCTTCAGAGCCGAGAGTGGAAGGAATCTCCTGTCTCCTGCTACTGACAGCAGGGAAGACTGATCTCTCCGGCCTTCCTGCTGGCAGAAGGGCCCTCGAAATTCTATTTTGTAGCCATAGCCTTGTTCCCAATATGATTTGTAACTTTAGGCCTCAGGTCCTTCACCTGTAAAGTGGGGGCGGGCTCCCCTCTGGCACTGCCACAGCCTCCCTGCGAAGGAAGATATGAATGGGCCCGGGGACTCTGCTGCAGAACAAAGATCGCCTGAGCTGCCCAATTTCCCTTCGCTGCCTTTCATGTGAAGATTCTGATTACAGTCCAGGAAAAAAGGGAACAAGGCAGCCTCCTCTCTCTCCTTTCTCCTTCCCTGCTCACACTCTCTTCCCTGCTGTCCCCAACTTGCCTCTGTCATTCCTCAGCTGTGAGTGGAAATGTGCATATTAATTTAAAAATGAGATCAGTTATTAGCCATAACCTGTCATGTATTTATCATCCAGTGCATCTGGACCTGGATTAGATTCAATATTGCCACAGAATAAACATGGTGGGGGGAAAAGCACTAAATAATTGAAACTCATTATTCTACTAATCCTCCGGTTTGGCTGGGCTCCCTGGAGGTGAGTTAGGAGGTGGTTGGAAACATGGAAATTTGCTGAGAAGACATTTGAGAATGAACATTGCCAAACCATGGAAAACACGGGACTCGATGGTTTTTTCTCCTCATTTACCACAAGGAAGGAAAGAGGGGGGTGAGGTGGAGGAAAGAGAGATTCCAAGAACACCAGGGCGGGGGATAGTGTTTTTATACACAAGGCAGAACCACAAGGGGCCAGTGAAGTATAGTGGCAAGTACTGTACAGGGGAGCCTCTGCTCCCCCCTCGAAGGTTCCAGGGGAGGGAGGAAGACGGGGAACATGGTGGGCCTCTCCTGCAGACCCTTACCCACCTTGCTCCGTCCTGGGATGTTTTCAGCCTTGTGACTAAGAAAGGGCTAAGAGTCTGCCAGTGACCCGTCCAGACTTGTGTTTTATTTGACCTGAACACGCGTTATCTTTTTTAAAAAGATGAATTTAACATCAACACTGTCAAGTCAGGAGATCTTACACAGAAATTCAAATTTCTGTTCCCCTTGACAAAGGAAAGTTTTGGCAACCGTTTGGGTCCATAGTTGAGCTGCCCACTTAGGCAGAGCCTGAGGGTCTCTAGAGACCCAAAGGCAGGCCTCGCTCCTTTATGACACTGCCTCAAGTCCCCGTGCATTTGTGTTTGCAAGTCCCTGCTTCCCTTACAGCTCCCAGGAAATGCATCAGCAGCACTGTGGGTGATCAGAGAATCTCAGACTCTTCTGCCCCTCAGGTAATACAAGGGTCAGCCACCCACGGGCAGGGCAAAGGAAACAGTGTTTCCAGAACACATACTCAACCAGGCCCTGTGCCAGACGTTAGGCAAACAAGGAACGAAAGACACGGCTCCTGGTGCAGGGAATCTTGGAAGGGAGATGGGCTTTATCTATATAAAGAAAACGACTAAGGTAGCTGTAAGAAAGAACTTTGCAACAGATGGATTCAAAGACAGATTTGCTGGGTTTCCCAGCACTTGGTGGAGTTCAACAGAGATGGAAGTCGGCAGCCCTGACCCGCCTATTCCGGGTGCAGAGCCTCCACAGGACTGGGTAGACAATACAGTGACTGGTCTGGGCTCCAGGGTAGGGTCTGGCAGTGACTTGCTTAGCAAAATGCTCCTGGGCAAATCACCAAACGCTTCTGAATGCCAGTCTCCTCAACTGTAAAATGAAACTAATAGTGCTTCCAGTCGTACCTCCTTCCAGGACCAGAGAGTAGGATGTGAGAGAGCAGACGCCTCCTCTTCAGGGAACTTAGAGGGACAGCGAGGTACATGCAAGCAGGGCTGATGGGGACGAGAGCCAGCGTCCCACCAGGTCCGAGTGCAGCCTCTTTTGAGCTACCCAGACCCTCCACCCCAGAGTGTGGAGCACCCGGCACCTGCTACAAGGGACCCTGTCTCCTACCACAAACCAAATGCTTGCTTAGTAGCAATGTTTATCACCACTATAGGGATTGTCTGCCGTTTAATTAATTTCTTAACAAAGAACACTGTGCATGTCCCTGTGCAACTAGAGAAGTGGAGGCAGACGTTGCCCACAGCCCCATCTCTCCCCAACCTGTGGGCCTGGGGTGTCATTATGTGTAAGTTCTCTTTTCAAGCTGTCACTTTAAACAAATCAATTGTCCTCTCTGGGCCTCAGTTTCTTCATCTGTAAAATGGGGAGTTAGATCATTGTTCACAAGTGTGTTACTTTCCTTTTCCTTCCCTGAAAGTAACTACTTCCCCACCTGAATCTCAAAACAAAACAGAGAGCAGGCAGTGAAAAAACATACTCTGGCTTTTCATCAGTTAAGCCCTCTAATTATGCGGGAATCATTTCATTAATTGTTTCCACCCCACGGAGCCTCATCTGTATGAAGGGGAGTAAACTCCCTTGATTGCTACCTAAGTGATTAAAGCAAATGAAGCTAAGTAAATCCCCAGCTCATATCTCACCACTGAGACTCTGGCAGGCTTGTTAGCAAACTTGGAAAATGACCTGTGGTTGACAAGATGTCTCTCGGGTTGAGAATGAATCGTATGTTTGGGCTCTGTCCCCACAGACCAGGTTCGATAAATCACTGCTCAAGTGGGTTCCTGTGGCTCTTTGTAGAGTCCCTATCACTGGCATTAGGCTTCGTTTATTTACAAGCCTGCCTTCCCTGCCTGGAAGTCAGCGTCACCCCGCTGGCCTTGTCACTGCCTGCCCCAGAGCAGGCCCTTGGAGAATGATTGTGAATAAATGAACGAGTGATGCGTAGTATCCTGGAACCAGTCACTCACAGAGGGTTAGGGCTGGGAGGCTCTTTCAAGTTTATCTTTGGTGTATTCTCACTGAGCAGTCCCTGCTGGGGGCTTCTGAAGCACCAGGTGTCCTGCACCTTTAGGTTAAGCCTTGGTTGCTCCCTTTGCCATGCTCCTCAGCACCAGACCTGTCATTTTGCATCATAAAACCTTGGTGATCAGCGCCAGGACTGGAGTGAGGCAAATGCAAGGGAGACACTTGCTGGGGTGCAACATTTCAGAGGGATACCAAATAACTCAGTAGTCAGGTAATATTTTAATGCAATATGGCGAAAATCAAAATTAATGCAAAATCGTCCACAATGAACAAAACATAAGTTTTGAATAAAGACAGGATACGGTCCTCTACTTTCACCCTGCCTCACTTACCTCACCCAGAAAGGGTCTTTCTGGAGATAATGGCTCAAAAATATCTCAGACTGGAACTCTGACAGTAACATTTCCATGTATTGGCTATGACTTTGGGCCCTTGGTTTCTGAGAAAGTGTGGCATGGGAGGTACTGGTTTTCAAATGAGGGGAGGATTCCTGTGTGCGACATCAGTGCCCCCTCCCTCACCAGCTGTTAGAACTTGAATTCCTCACATGAGATGGTCTTTGAAGATGCTGCCAGTGGACATGGAAGAGAGGCATTTTAGAGAGCCAAAAGAGCCAGGCTGGCATCATGGTGGCCTGCTGATCACGTGACGTGGTAGCCAAGTGTTCTGTCTCTCCGAGTCGGGCTCCGACAGAACTCTGCTGCCCCAAATGCCACCGGGTGGTATAAGCTCTATTGGGGACATTGGTACTGAGAAGGATCTTATGAGTCCTCCAGGCCTCCTAGTACCATTCAAGCTCCCCACCACAGGGGCATTTGGCAATGTCTGAGGACATTTTTTATTGTCACGATTGGGGAGGAGGTTATTATTAATATGTAGGGGATGGAGATCAGGGATGCCGCTAAACACCCTACAATGCACAAGTCAGCCCCCTCGACAAAGAACCATTCTGTCTCAAATATCAATAGTGCCATGGTTGAGTTAGAGAAATGAGGAAGAATGTGTTCAAATCCACACAGCTGGTGAGTGAGGGTCAACCTCCACCCCTCTGACTCCTCATGGAAGGGCAGCCACCTCTCAGCCAGTCCCCAGCGTCCTGAGAGACTTCTGGTTGGTTCCTTGATGCACACTCAGGACCAACCCCAACTCAGGCACGGTGGAAGATGATGTCATCGTCCCCTAGGCCCTATCATTTTCCTTGGTTTCAGAAAGTCTTTCCTAAGGGCTGGCCTTAATTTCTCCTGCTGCAGTACGAAACTGTTCGATTTCTCCATAAGGGTAGAGATCGGATGTCTCTCTCTTGCTCCACCACTTCTGGCCCTTTGAAATAATTCACCAGAATATTGCTGATTGAGGTTTCTGGGTCAAAGAAAAGAAAAACAGCTCAAGTATCATGGGAAAATGTAAGGGCAGTTCTATGTCTCTAACACCTACATTCTGAGATAAGCCAACTCCAAAACACTTTTCACTGAAGACAGGCAGCCTGTGTTGGGTTAATTATCATGACCCCTGAGCTCTCGAGCTGGGGCTCATGGGCTGGAAGAGAAATCCCTCTTTGGCTCTAAGTGACAAATCCTTAATACAGAGACAGATCCCATTTGAGACAGAGCCATAGAGAACCTGTTTCTGTAAATTGGATGAAGAGGATCCGCCCCACAGGAACCATTAATTCTCTCAGCAAACACTTGTTGAGCACTTCCTATGTGCTTGGGCAGTGGCTGTCGATCTCGGTGTGCCTGCACATCGCCCGTTAACACACAGGTCCCTGGGTTCACCCCCATGCTCTCTCATTCAGTGGGTCTGAGGGGAGCCCAAAAATTTGCATTTCTAATAAGTTCGCAGGTGACACTGATGCTGCTGGTTTGGGACCACACTTTGCGAACCACTGTGCTCAGTTGTTCTAGATACTAGGGATACAGCAGGATGCTCTAAGCAATAAGCGTATTATGTAAGGAAACTACGTAGCAGGTTTGAGGTGGCCAGTGCTGCAGAAGAAAAGCAATATAGCAGCAGGATTAGTGGGAATAGGAGATGTGAAGAGAGGAAATGGGAGGGGCTGACATTTTAAATACAAGAGTCGGATCTCATTGAAATAAAATAGGGTGACCGACCACTTTGTTTGGGTCTGTCCTAGTTTTAGCACTGAAAGTCCCACATTCTGGGGAGCTTCGGAGTCCCAGGCAGATCAGGATGGTTGGTCACCCTGTCTTGAGATAGTATTGGAGGGAAGACTGGACAGAGTGACACAGTTGTCCATGCAGGTACCTGGAGGAGGAGCATTTTAGGTGGAGGGAATTGCCAGAGCAAAACTCCTGAGGCGAGAGCTTGCCTATGTGTTCCAGGATCAGCCAAGAGGTTAGAGGGAAGGAGGTTGTGCCTGAGGTCAGAGAGGTAAGGGGTAGGGGGTTCAAATCATGCCAGGCCTCCTAGAGAAGGAGCAGCTCCTGGTAGGGGCAATTGGCCCTGGCACCCTGAAGGATCTTGGGTGGTTGCCGGCTGGGAGTGGGGGCTGGGAGGAGCATGTCTAGGACTGTGGAATCCACCGGGGGATTTTGAACAGGGGTTTCATGATCTAACTCACATACAGGACACTCTAGCTTCCGTATTGAGAATAGACAGTGGGGGAATGTCTTAGACTGCTTTCCCTCCCCGTGCAGAATCCAAGATAAAGGCTTGCATGAGAGTGGTTTATTTGATATGTGATTCCCTGGAGCAAGAGAGAATAACAGGAGGGTGAAGATGGAAAGGGAAGAAAAACCAGGAGGAGAATGCATTAATGAGCTGGCCACTAGCATGGGCCACTGGAGTTTGATTTTGACAGGCTCCCGGGAGGAATGCAACTCAGGACTCATAGCTTAGAGACTAAAGGGGGATCACCCTTCCACTGTCTTCCTTCCGCCGTTGTCCCATGTGGCCTTACGGGCTGTAACTGCTGCACACTCCCAGTTTGCTAAAGTGTGCATGTGGAAGGGCTTCTGCCAGGATCCCTGCCTCAGTGTCCGAGAAGTCTCAGCACAGGGTGCGAGAGGGTATGGCATGGACCTACCTAAGATGTTGTTTAATTGTAACCTGCGAGATGCTGGTTGTAGCCTGCACAGGACTGTTCGCCATAACAGTGGCTGGAGTGAGAGGTGGGACAAGAAGGTGTGAAGTAGAATAGAAGAGGCGTCTGATACAAGCCACCCTGAAACACTCAGACCTTTTTGGACCCTCTGCTATGTCCACTCCATCCCAGAGTGTCTGTGGCAGTAGCTGTTTCCAATCTCTGCCCAAACTTCATCCAGGAAGGAAAATGGAACTAGCTCTAGTGCCTGTGTTTGCAGCTGGTCTGGAGACCATAATGCCTATCCATCACCTTCCTCCTCCAATACACATCCTGGATTTCCCTCTCCCTTGACAGCGGGCCTGGGCTGCCTGCCGGGTGAGATGCTGTTGACCTTATCTCAAGGCTCTGAGCTCTTGGTTGCCTTGCCACCATCGGGCTGCGGTTGCAGCCTTTGTCTTTGCCACTGCCAGACATGGAGGCCCAAGGGACAGCTCAGCATATTCCTGAGTTCTAACGTGCTCCCCCCAGCCCACAATGTGTGCCGGCGACCTCGGCTCCTCGTGGGGTCAGGGCCAACTACTTCCACTTGTATAGTGATCACTTTTTTGGCTTGCTCGTCAACTGGCAGGAGGAGCTCAGAGTGACCGTGTCGTTGTCAAAGCTTCAAGTTCAGTGTACCCTGGTGGAAACATATTCCATTGTTGGGAATCTGGCAGAGCCCAAGGCTATGAGGACAGGAAGCAAACATTACTTAGAGTGATTCATTAGGAGTGATAGTGAGAGAGGTACATTTATCAACCATGAGTCCAACTTGTATCTAAGGGGATGACGCCCCAAATCTGAAGAGTATTGTCACCTTAACCTTTCATTCTCTTTCACTTTCACACATGCTCACATGCCTGTCACTGATACACACACGGGACCAGGGATAGAGCCCTCTCCCAGCTCTGACATTTCATTTTCTTATATTGGACATCCCCACTAACGCCCCAACCTTTTCCATCCTCTGGCCCTCTCTCAGACTTTCTATACTCCAGTCCATCCTCACCCTCCTAAGAGCACATAACTGCTTTTGGTGGCAGAATTACTACTGTCGCTTTCCTCCCTTAGGATAATATTCCACCCAACCCGAGACTAGGGCTCAACTTCTAATCTCTGGCTCCTTCTGCTCCATCGTGCAGCCTTTACCAGAGACCTCCACATGTGCTCGCACACACATGCACACACACCCTGGCATTCTAGCACCTACCTAACGGACACAGAAGCTAGGCCTCAGCTTAAGCATGTTTATTTAAATCATGTATTGTATAATAAAAAATCTGGCAGGGTTGTTTTTTATTTACCCCTCCTGGGTCCTGGGAGAGAACCTCTATGTGTGGAACTCCCCATGCTATTCGTGTTGGTCCCTCACACAGTGTCTGAGCTTATGCTAATAAGGTGGGCCTGGCCGTGCCAGAAAGACCAAACATGTGATTAGACAGTTGGGACTTTGAGCCACATAATATCAGTCTGACCTTCTGGGAGGGGCGAGAGTTCAGTCTTGTGGCCAAGTGTTTCAGTCATGCCTAATGAAATTCCACGAAAATTCTGGACACCATGGACTCGGAAAAGCTTCTCTGGTTGGAGACACAGATTAACGTCTGCGGGGGTGATGCCTCTGGAGGACACAGACGCTCCACACTTGGAACCCACCCAGACTTCATCCGTGTCTCTTCTTTTGACTGGCCTTGATTTGTACCCTTTATAATAAAACTGTAATTGTAAGTAGAGTGCTTTCTTCAGCTCTATGAAAAATTCTAGTGAATTATCAAACTTGAGGAGTTAGTAGGTACCCGTGAATTTGTAGCCAACTGGTCTGAAGTACAGGGCGCTCCAAAATTACAACTGGTGTCTGCCACGAAGGCAACCTTGTTGGGGACTGGTCCTTAACCTTGGAATTTGACCCAACTCCAGCTGGTTATCACCAGAATTGCCTTGTACCCAAAGCTGGGGTGGGGATGACCAACTGATTAGGGATAGGCTAAGAAGAATCCAGTTAGAAAACAGAAATGACCCACAAAAAGCAGACTAGAACCTTCTCGCCACCCTCCACTTTTCAAAGCATGCAGAGGCAGACTTGATATTCAGTCATCTGTACTGTTGAAATATTAGTACAATTTCATCTCCATTGCTGAAGAACTGCTGCCCTGAGAATCCAGTGTCCCACCCTGCCTCTCCCAGGACCTGCCCCCCGCCCCCCACACCCCAAGCTGATCACCATAAGCTCCGGAAACTAAAGAGTTAACACTGAACAACCGGGGCTTGCAGGCCACAGCCACTCTGGCTGGTCAGTACGAAGCCCTCCACTTTGTTAAATATTTTAAATTTCAGCCCTGAGTACAAGGGATCTCAGTGGGGGTGCCTGTGAGCGCCAACCCTATTTTCTAGTCTTGAGTTCTACAAAAACTGTTTCAAGAAAGAGCACTCTATATCAGGGTTTTGGGGCTAGAAGGACTATGAACAGAAAATACAAACTAAGTGACTGAAAAGTGAAAAATTCAGTCAATTAGGTTATTTGGCAGCATGCGTATTTAGATGCAATCTGTGTGTCAGATTGGATTCGATATTGTGTTTCTTTTTTTCCTTTCCTCACATTCAGCCCAAATAAGAGTTAGCAAGCTTAGACAGTGTCTCAGGCTTTTTCTGGATAAAGGAGGGACTGTAATTGCTCTGTTCCCAGACTCGGATATTTTGGCCAATTTCAAGACATAAATAAGTCTGTTATTGAGGCACAGAAGAGAGGAGGATTTATTAATTTAAATGAGTTGATTTGCCGGTCTCTGAGGAAAGATGCCTGCATTATTCACTTGCTCATCCCAGGGTGTAAATTATAGTGAATTTTCCCTTTATGTTTTGGACGTAGTTGAAGCTAGGGCATAAATTTCCTCAAGTTATTATTATAATTCATTATTCATTGAATGTTGACTCAGTGTAAAGCAAGCAGTGGCAGAAAGACACGGTCGTCCCAAAGGGCAGCGGGGCCACTGCCCTGCCAGCTCCAGAAGGAGATACAAAGAGCCCCTGGGGTCCAAAGAGGGTGCTGTCCCCCGGGAACTCATCTGGCGCTTTCTGGGGTCCACCAAAGTCTCCCCAGGAGAACCAGGCTTTTGGCAGAAAGAGTGTAAATGCAGGTTTCACGGCAAAGTGGCCAAAACTGGGCTGTTTGTTGACCTTAATTCAGACAAAGAATCCAACAGGAGAGGAAGGGCCATGGCAGCAGACTGGGGCGGAAGCCAGGCCTTGGGCTGGGGGATGTTTCCATTTGGGGGGTGTCACTCATTTTTAACCAGGTGTTGGGTTAAGAATGAAGCCTTTGCACAGGCGGGAGGAAGGGGCGTAGCCGTCCAATCCCCAGCCCCCTCCCTGCACCTCAGTTCATTTTGCCCCTCCTCCCTCCGCCGGCAGGCTGGCCTCCTGTGGGAGCAGAAGGGATCCTCTGGGATCTCTTCACTTCTCAATCACACCAAACAATTGTGGAACCTGAAGGCCCCGGCCAGAGTGACAGAACCTTTTAGACACAGCAACAGAAAGCAATTAAGTGCCTTTTTCTGCTGCTTATAAGTGCAACAGGAATTAGAATTAGGGAGAAAAATGATTTTAGAATGCCAAGACAGGGTGACTGGCGACAGTGTAATGACATGCCGTGCTCCCTCCCAGCCTCAAGCATTTGTAAAGCGTTAGTCGTGTGCCAGATTCTGTGCTATATCCTCAAGGCACAGCACATGGGTGCTGCAGATGGGTAGAGGGGAGGAAAGGGATCTGGGGTGCAGGGAACTTAGCCTGAGCTCGGTGAGCTTCGGCAGCCCCCTCTGTGAAAGTGGAGTGCCCCTCACCCCCAGAACGGCTGTGAGGGAGATCTCTGCAGAGGTTAGCAGCAGCGCACACATGGATTAGCCATTTATTTCTGTCATTAACAATAAATGTTACTTATATACTTGTGTACTGAAAGGCTATGCTTCTGCCAAGCAACTGCTTTTATTTGATAGTTACAATGAAATATGCATAGCTATCATAAATGTACAGCTTGATGAATTCCCACAAACCGAATGTACCTCTGCCACTCAGACCCAGATGAAGGCATGGGACATCCATCCCCAGGACCCCAGGACCCGCCCCTGCCATCTTCCCAGCCGCCACCCTGCCCTCAAGGATCACAATTATCCTGGTTTTTAACAGCATGGATGAGTTTCGCCTGTTTTTATCCTTTTTATACAAATGAAGTTGCCCGGCCTGTATGCTTTTGCATCTGACTCCTTTCATTCCACCTTCTGCTTAAGGGGGTTCATTCATTTTGCAACTGACTGGCACTTTTCTGTGAATTTTGCAACTAATCATATTTTTATGTAGCTCAGAGCCAAAATAATGACACACGCCAGAACCCCCCGAAGACCACACAAGAGGCATTCTGGTCCCTTACCTTGTTCTTACTCTCCCCTCACCCACAGTTTCTCATGGACTTTATTCTACCTATTTTGGTGAAGCGTGAGGATGTTTATGACTTGTCTGAAGTTCCATTTGCAATAATATATTTGGAGAAATAATAATAATAATAACTAAAAGAACCTTAGCTCCTCCTTTCTTAGTCCAGGGCTCTTCTCACTATACAACAGTTTAAGGGAGAAGATGATGATGATGATGATGATGATGATGATGATGATAAGAAGCAGCAGCAGCAGCTGGTGATGATGGCTCACATGTATACCTGCTTACTATGAGCCAGGCCTTATTCTAGCCATGTGATCTGTGCTGACTCATGAAACCTTTATCGGCATTGCTCATCACAACATACTTCTATCCCCATTATCAATTAAAGAAACCAAGGCACAGAGAGGCTAATATCTTACTCAAAGCCACCCAGCTGGAAAATGGTAAAGCTTGGATTAGAGCCCGCTGAGCAGTCTGGTTCTGGAACCCTGCTCTCAGTCATGAAAGACTTCCTCAGAGCCACCCACCATTTGTCATCCCCTTCAAGGTGGAGTTCCTGGCTTGCCCCCTCCTCCCCAATTCTCTTCATCTGGTACAAAGCACCGACCGCACGCCTGATCTGCAGCCTCGCTTGTGCTGTGTGTGTGCGTGGCTGGAACGTGAGTGAAGCTCCTGATTTTAATGCAAATGAGCACGGGGCTGACGGCTCCAGCAGAGCAGTCTTCTTCCAGCCTTTCCCCAGCACCAGGCGTAATTATCTGTGTCTTTCCGCAGAGCCACAGGCAGCCTTCAGTGCCACCAACAGCTTTTAATCACAGAGGGAGAATTCCTGCAAACCTGCCTGCCTTGCTTACAGAGGAAGAACCACCCTGCATGGCGGGATGGCCAGAGCGCTTATCTGTGGAGAACATGCACCAGGGGCCGGCCAGACCAGAAGTTTCCATTCACTGCCCTGGCCCGGTTCCTTTCCAAACCTTATTTCTCCACTTCACGGCCACCCCTGAAGGCGGGAGCTATTGCTTCCCTTTTTCAGATGAGGAAACTGAGGCTCCAGTAAGATGAGGTCAACAAATGGAAGCCTAAGCAGTCTGCCTTGACCTGTCATGAGGAGGGAACCCCAGTGTTCGTTAAGGGGAAAAATAAAGGGACAGAGGGCCAGGGTCCTGGAGCAGGGTCAAGGGGGTGGCATGTGTTCAACTTGGGTCGTGGCAGGTGCAAGGAAGCGCCCTGCCATCTCCTCTGTGAGCCGGAACAGGCCCCTTGCTGCCAGGAGCTCCCACCGCACACGGGAATTACACGGAAAACACGCACCGACCTCAGGCTCCCCAGAAAAGCTCCCCCCACTCCGGTTTCTTCCTTGGGCTTTAATCCTTCTTACCACTTAATTCCTCAGTAAATCCTGTTGACAGTTGGCCTTACTCTCTCCTGGAGCAATAAACACCTTGTATTTATAAATCATTCCATCAATAGTTGCCTGCAGAAGAAACGAAGTAAACAAAGGCAAGGCGGAGAGGCTGGAGACCACCAAGGCCCATCCAAGGGTGGTGTTTAAAGACACAGAGATGGGCCCAACTCCACCCAAACCCCAGTGCTCCAAAGGGGCTGCATGTCCTCTGCCAGGACTTCCTTTTGTCACACCGAGGACACAGGACTGATGCTATCACTCCCGAGTACCCCGTGTGGCGGGCATCTCTCCATTAGTACCTCTAACCCCTGCGATAAACTACTTAGTCATTCTCCCCCTTTGCACAGGTGTAGCAGTGAGGGTTCAGATGGGTTAAGCAGCCTGTCCAAGGTCACACAATTCGTAAGTGGCCGAGCCAGGATCAAGCCTGCTGGCTGACTTTAAACCTATGCCTGCTCCCAATACCACCTTGTCCTCTTATGGACAATGGCTCTGAAGTGTATTTGACTGCAGTCCATGGTAAGAAATACATTTGACATCTCCCTGTGCTGGAAATCATCCCTGTGCCCTTGGGATCCACTGCCTCTGCCGTAGGAACTGGAAAGCACTGTGCTGGTAGTCCTGCCCTCTGGTTTCCGTGGAAGTTCCTCGAGGAGCTTCAGAAGCACATGGAAGCGGGGAGAGTGAGGTTGTGGCATTTTCTTTCCCAGCTCCCTTCCTGCTTGGTGGCAGCAGGCTGGCGGTCCCTCCGCTAAAGGCCACTGCTCCTCTCAGGGGAGCCTTTTCTATGCAGCTTTCCTGTCGGGTCCTGGAAGGCCCTCCCTCTCCATGTTCCTTCTGCCTAGGGTGGGGACAGCCCTGCTGCAGCTAGCCCCTGGCTCTTACATCAATGGTCACCCTCGTTTCCACCTCGGTAAATAGTCTCTCTATTAAAGCCTGCTCAAATTAGTCTCAGTTAAGTGTGTCTTCTGTTTCCTCTTGGGATCCTGACTAGCATGACGACCTAGTACATGCATACGTGCACACCCGAAACAAAAATTTCAAAGAACTTTTCATTCTGCCATGTCCTACCTTGTCTCACCAAATTATTAAAATAAATTTCATTAAAGTCCTAGAGGAGAACCTAGAGGCAGGAAAATTTCAGATATCCCATGCAGGAGTATTTTCACCCATATGTCCCCTGGAGCAAGGGATATAAAGGAAAGAATAAACAAATGGGACTTCATCAAATTAAAAATCTTCTGCACGGCCAAAGAGAACACCAGCACAATAAAAAGGGAACCAGTCATATGGGAAAGCATATTTGCCAATGATACCTCAGACAAGGGCTTGATCTCCAAAATATATAAAGAACTCACATGACTCCACTCCAGAAAGACAAACAATCCAATTTAAAAATGGGCAAAGGACCTAAACAGACACTTCTCCAAGAAGGACATACCCCGGGCCCATTGAAAGAATGCTCAGCATCACTAGCCATCAGAGAGATGCAAATTAAAACCACAGTGAGATACCACTTCACACCAGCCAGAATGGCCATCATAACAAATCAACAAACAAGTGCTGGCGAGGATGTGGAGAAAAGCGAACCCTAGCGCACTGTTGGTGGGAATGCAGACTGGTGTAGCCACTGTGGAAAACTCTATGGAATTTCCCCAGATAGCTAAAAATGGAACTGCCTTTTACCTAGCAATTCCACTGCTGGGATTATACCCTAAGAATCCAGAAACACCAATTCGAAAGAACCTATGCACCCCAATGTTCATAGCAGCATTATTTACAATAGCCAAGTGCTGGACACAGCCTAAGTACCCATCAGTAGATGAGTGGATCAAAAAACTGTGGTACATTTACACAATGGAACACTCCACAACAGAAAGGAAGAAGTAGCTCGTACCCTTCACAACAGCATGGATGGAACTGGAGAGCATTATGCTCAGTGAAATAAGCCAGGAGGTGAAAGACAAATACCATATGATCTCACCTATAAGTGGAACCTAATGAACTAAACAAACAAATGGGCAAAATAGAACCAGACACATGGAAATAAAGAACAATCTGACAGTGACCAGAGGGGAGAGAGAAGGGAGATCGCTGGAGAAAGAAGGGGAACATGTACAAAGGACCCATGGGCAAGGACAATGGGGCGGGGACTGTCTTTGGCAGCGGGGGTTGGATGGGGCAGGGGATAGCAATGGGGAGGGAATGGGGGCGACTATAATTGAACAATAATAAAAAAGAAAGAAAGTTCATATACATATACATGGTTCAAGGATGTTGCATAGCACATAAAAAAATTTATTTCATTACCCTCATTCTGAAAAAAAAAAAACATTTTAAACTACATCCACGGTAGGTAGGGTTTAGAGTAATCACTCAAGCCAATCCTTTCTTTTTGGAAAAAGAAACCAAGGTTGAGAAAAGAAGTTATTCAAGAACACCTTGCTCCCCGCAAAGCCTGGGCTGGAACCCAGAGCAGGTGACTGCTGACCCTGCTTGCAGTGTGGAGACCCACCATCCTGCTGCCCTTACTTTTGGGACCCTGCCCCTCCCATGCCTTTCTCTCCCAAGAACTGGCTGGGAGGTGATTATCTCCTTACTTGCCAGCTTCCCCCTTGTCTTGGTCTTCTCCAAGGCTGCTCCTTACTCTTCCACTCACAAATAGCACAGCCAGTGTTTACAGAAGCCTTGCTTGTCAGAGCTGGAAGGAATCCTAGCAGTCACTCAATCCAGCCCACTCATTTTACAGGTGAGGAAGCATATCACCAGAAATACAACCACACCACTAAATCAGCACAGGCCTGATTCACAGCACAGTGGCTGAGGCTGTCCATCACAGAGAGAAATGTCCAAATGCTCCTTTGGACAAAGACAAAACCAGGGAGCCCATGTTCCATTCACAGTCAAGAATGCCCCAAGAGTCTGGAGGTGCCCAGCCATGACCCACCATCGCTCCCCTCCCCTCCTCAAGGAAATGAAATCAGGAGGAATTCATGGTGGGGTGACCCAGCCGAGAAGCAAGCAATGCAGATTGAGGCTAGGAAGGCAAAGGGAGAAGGCCCCAAACAAACGGTGTAAAAGCTCATGTTCTCCATGGCTGCAGTCTCTGTGGCCATGGCCTCCAAAGTGAGGAGCATTTTAACCCTGAAAATTGAAAAGCAGACTTTGGGGCAAGGGAGCAAGAAGAAAATATTATAATTTCCATTTTATTTAGTTTTATCCTTAATAAAATCCTTCCCTCTATTATGTAGTACCATGGCTCTCAGTATTACTTACATGTATAAAACTTCTAAATTAATATGCTTATTTTGGGGGTGAGAGCTAACCTGTGTCCGTTCTTGGAAAACAAATCTGAAAAGGTTCTTGGCCACTGCCCTGGAGATCCAGGGACTCTCGAAGTGTGGTCTGCATCAGACTCACCTGGGCAGCCTGAGTCAGGGGCCCCAGGCCACACCTGATGCAGCTGGTTCCCTGGGGGCTGGGCCAGCACACTGCGTGCTTCACAGTCGGCTCCACCCTCAGTGGGGAAGTCTGTGTTGGCAACAGTTGCTCATGGTCACTCTACGCTTGGCTCCTACAGCAGTCAGAAGAATCAATAGTTCACAGAGGTCACTTCTGTCCCATCCCCAGAGCTGTGCCTGGAAGAGAAATAGGTCCTGGCACCATCTTCTATGCACTGCCATGGGTACGTGTCCAAGGGGCATATGGGGCTGAAACCCTCAGGGATGTGCACCCTGACATAGAAGGGGTTTTTCTTTCCTCGTTTCCGCAGAGCTGCCTGTGGGCTGGCATGGCTCAGGCTGCTTCTAGATCTGCCCACGGGGAAGACTGACGATTTGCTCAGACCAGACTGGGGTCGCCAGAGGGAGGACAGCACCTGTGAGGGAAGGAGGGCAATGTGACTGAGACGCCCCAAGACTAGTTGGACACACCAAGACTAGCTGGAATAGAAAAATACCCCAAGAGTGGGTAGGATAAGGAAGAATTTCCTGATATAAAGGTCATGAAGTACAAAGTTGTAGAGGACCCACCTCAGGAAAGGAAGGAGAAAGGGAAAGGAAGGGAGAAAGTGAAATAGAAAAGAAAAAAAAAAAAGCAGATGAGAGAGACTAGGTAGAAACTGAAAACGAAAATTACAGAAACAGACAACTACCCTTGAGGCGGGGGCACAGTGAGGTGTGTGTGGTGGTCGGTGTAGCGTGCCTACCTCACAGGCAGAGCTGGGAGAGGATCCGTGCATAGGATCAGGCTAATTTCCGGGGAAAAACTCCGTCCTGCAACCAGCCTGTATATTCCTTTTCAGTGCCCAAAAATGGCTGGAGTAGGAGAGAGGAAGACTCTACAGACGTGGGAGGCTCAGTGTTTCTAGGACCTGGCAAAGGCGAGGAGAGGAATTTTCACTGTCAATGCTTTTCCAATGGCCACTGGAGCCCGGTTACATTCGTGTTTGAGCATCTGAGTCATAAACCAGCAAATTACTTGTTAGGTTTTAGCCAGGATATTTGCTGCTGATGACATGTCCCCAGTGATACACACCAATTGGAATTCTCCGGGGCGACTGCTATTACCACATCATCAGGAGTTTCTCTTGTGAGCATTTGGGTTTTGCTGATTTAGTAACCAAGCCCTGGAGCCTATGCCATAGGGGAAAATGTTGAGTCTGACCAAGAGAACTGGCAGGTCCAGTGCCTTCTTCTATGGGCAGGTCAGAGCTTATTGAAGAGAGTGAAAGTAAAAGGTGCAAGAGGAACGTGTGTTTGTTTCATTGGCCATAGGGTTTCCAGGCAATAATTTGCAGCAAGATAAGGGACCTCTTCAAGGTCATGCGTCTGGACATGGCTGTTTGAGGATTCAAGATATTCTGGGTAGCTGGCTTTTTCAATGAGTTTGCTGACTTCTCTAGGACATTCCTCAGCTGATGAATGTCTTTGTTTAACCAATGGTTCCTGCCCAGCTGGCCTGGCCCTCAGCCCGTAACAGCCATGTCTGGATGAAGACAACGAAGGAAGACTTGCCCTGGGATCTGGAGTGCCAAAGGCATTGCACCCAGACCCCAGGGACATGAACCTTGCCCAAGGCCAATGATTCCCTATGCAGTCTGGAGACAGAACAGGCCACCGCTGCCGAAAGCAGGTGAGCAGAAGTGCCTGTGTCCCGGTTTGCGCAGGCCCAGGCTGGCTCTCCGGCTGGGCCGACACTGTGGTCTTAGACTTGTGATCTGCTGGAGCAGTCCCTGTGAGTCCCTAAACTTGACCAGAAGCTGATTTTAAAGAGTGGGGAGGAACCTTGGAGATCCTTGAGTCTACCACTTCCTTTTGCATGTGTTGAGGCCCGCAATAGCATCCATGTCTCTGTACTCCGTTGTGACCTGAGAACTCTCCACCCCTGCCTCCTGATATTGTTCAGCACTGGTGTGAGCCACTGTGGTCCTCCATCCCCAAGTAAAGAGCTTCTTGAGGCCAAGGCCTGCATTTTATTCCCGCTTGCCACAGGACTTGACACTCAGCAAATGCTCAGGAAGTGTTGGGATGAATGAATGAATGAATGAATGGAGACGAATGAAGGACACATAGTCAGTGGTGGCAGAGCCAGGACACTTAGGACTAGCGCTGACTCAGTGCTCCTTAGATCCCCATGCCAAGGGGCAGAGCAGAGAGGTTAAGTACCCAGTGGCCTGGCCCCAGACTGCTGGAGTTTGGGTGCTGGCTCATTTTCTAGCTGGTAGGTGGCCATGGAGGCAAGCCTCTCAGATGCCCTTTCAAGGAGGAATTTGCTGTCTGGTGAGAAGGAGGGCAGTTAGCCAACATCCTCACACTCT
>PVJD01011677.1:0-44697 GCA_004026545.1 Mormoops blainvillei | reverse complement strand
CTATTCTGATCCTTTTCACAATGCTGGGCACGTTACTTAAGCTTTTGCGTTTCAGTGTCTTCATCTGTAAAAGAGGACTAAAAATATTACCCACCCTATCAGGAGGTTGTGATGATTCAATGAGATCATTTATGTAATGCATACAGTACACTGTCTATCACATAGTACGGCCTTAAAATTGTTGTAAACCTAATTATAATGCAATAAAGAAAAGGATAATCATTATTATGATCCTTTGTAATTGCTGCCCTAAGCCCAGCTCATTGCAGTGGTATGTGGCAGACACTTTTATAAGAGAGGGCACATGAAAAGGGTCATGACATGAGAGCCAAAACTGTCTGTCACAATAAACTGGGGAAACCAAGAGTCCAGTCAGTTTAGGTAAAGAAGGTCAGGAAAAGAAAATTAGAGCAGGAAAAGAAAATCATAACTCACAGGAAAAGGTTATATTCTCATGAAAGTTTTCTAACTGTATTTCCAAATAATCTACTGCTAGTTTATATTAAGATTACATACTGCACATGCTTTGATCATGGAAATACATGAGAACTCTTTTCAAGATACATTACGGGCAATGTTGCTGGAAGTTTCTTAAAGTGGAAGGTATTCTCCCACCATCACCATTACATCATGGATTCAACAAGGCACTCAAACCAGAAAGTGAATACTTAATTGTTTAATGGACAACCATAGGCATATTTTAAAGGGTCCAATGCATTTACGAATCTTTCAGAATGAGCCCTGAAACTAAGTGAGATAGCTGGAATCCTGTCAAGTCTGAGTGGAAAGCTTGTCTACAGAACATTTAGGGATCTTTCCAAATAACTGAGGAACTCCAAGAAAACAAGATGCAATATACTTTAGGGTAGAGGCAGGGGTTGGGAGTAGAATGGAGGGCACCAGAGGGTGAGAAAATCCTAAAATTAGAAGACACACTGAACGTCACACGCCAACCTTATCCACATTCCTCACTCTATCCACTTCTCATTTATTTTTCAAAATCTAGATTAGAACTTCTCTTTTCAATGGAATCTTCTAGATGATGCCAACTACATTGATGTCTTGCTTCACTTAACTTCTACTGACTGAGAGTAGAAAGTGTTTCTTTTAGACATTAATTTTTTAAATTTCTTAACTTATCATTCTGATTTCCCCTATAGTTAATAAGTCAGAAACAATGAAGAACTATGAGATTCAGGCCAACATTGTTCACTTCCTAGATCCTTTGATTGAAAAATCGGTTCTTTTCTCTGCACCTCGTTTAAGCATTGGTAAAGTAAAAGAGATTGAATTACTTAATCTTTAAATGATCTCTAAATGTTTATACAAATATAAACTAATAATCTTACATTTAAATTTGACTTAATTAGTTTCTACATTCATTGTTGTTCTATCTATATTTTGAAAGACAATGTGTAGGTAGACAATGTGTAAATTTACCTAACTTAAACATTTTTCTTAACTTTCTTAGCGAATATGTGTAAAGATTTTAGAATAGTGCCTGACATTTATAAGTTCTCCCTAAATGTTAGCAGCTATTATTTTGGAAGCAAATCAGATACAAATCCTGGTTGTACCCCTTATTGAATATGACTTTGTAAAAATAATTTAACCTCAGTGACCCTTGGTTTTTATTTATTTTTTATTATTATTATTTTGAAATAGGGATATAATAGCTAACACATAACTCTGGTTTGGAGTAAGATTAAGTGAGTTTATACATGTAAAGTACATAGTATGGCTTGGTGTTAAGTGGGCAGGAAATACTAGTTTACCCTTTTGGTATTCCTTTCTTTTGGTGTGAAAGGCAAAGTTTTACTGGACATCTACAATGTTAAGAAAGGTGTGCTCTTGGGAAGGAGGAGAAAAAGCAAGGGTATATTTTAATACAACAAACAAGGCTGGGGCTTGCAAGTTCCTGCAACAAAGTGATAGAGCCATGATCTGGATTTTTTTTTTTTTTAATAACATGCAGCCAACTATTCCTTCCAAAAACGTCCCTAGGAAAACACTCTTCCCCAGGTCTCCCCAATTTCCTTAAATTTGTCAGAAACTCTCTGATGGCACTATTACCTTATGAAATTCATAAAGAGCTCATGATATCCTTTGAGAGCCAGGAGGTCCTATAAATGGAGGCAACAGAAAGAGCTCAGAAAAGCAGTGGTAAAGGGAACTAAACCGATACGCAAGGGCTGAGCCACCAAGACGCTCAGCGGGTGGATCCTATACTAACGTCACTGTCCCGAAGGGAAGTTCAACCTAGAACCAACAAAGTTCTGTTTGTGGGTACTTACGTGACTTTTAAGAATTGTTGAGATTTCTTTCCTGGAAAATAGGAGTGGCAATTTTAAAACACTTTGCCTAACTCTGTAAATCAAGAGATTGGTTGAAAAACGTTTGCTGAAATCTGCTAAGGGGTATTAAGGGAGAAGAACAAATTTGGGAATCAGACAAAGGAATGTTTGAATTCAGGAACTATTACTTTCTAGCATGTGACCTTCGTCAAGTCACTTAATTATGTACCTTAGTCTGTTTCCAACAATAAGATGGAATTGTGTAGGATTAAAGAAGACAGTTACAGTTGACCTGACCTAATTAATCCTACAACTTCCTTTTGAAACTTTCGACTTTCCATAGCTTTATGTTGGCAGGAATTTCAGAGAATGGTTACTTAAAACAGGTATTTTCTGTTCAACTATTGAGAACTGCTTCCCCTTCACTGGCTTGCTGACACAACTGTAAACAACATATATTAGATGGACAGATGGCTGGGCACATTGATAGAAAGATATCTCCCATAAACATATTATCTGAAATGAAATGCACCATTAGAAGAGCCAGCTTGGTGTCCCAAGTGTATACCTGGTGCCCAGAGAAGAAAAATTGCCTGCAGTCGGGGTTGATGAAGAAGTCCTCATGGGGAAGACACGAGAACTAGACCCAGGAGCAAGGAGGACTGTCAGGGCCTGCGAAGCACAAAGTCATTGTCGCAAGCATATGTTTGTAATACAGTCTTTCTTATAAGTCAGCCTCTGGTCCCCGCTCGGGTCATCAGAGCTGGGCCTTAAGAACCAAAAACACCGAGCTGCCTATACGACCACCGGTCCCACGGGTGACACCAGCACTGAGAAATAACAGGGAGCCAACACAGATGACTATGCTATTCACTCGGCTTTTATTAATACGGGTTCACTCAGCTTTTTTTAATGCAGATTCACTGCAAATCCATACTAACCCAATAACAATACTAATCACTCAGAAACAATCAGTAATAACATCACAGGAGAGAATCGGGGGATAACAAACCCGAGTCCCAGAGTCTCAGTCTGCAGGTCCGGTAGAGAGCAAGGTGGATGAGGGGGCCGTCAACATCTTACAAGGGAGCATCTCCAGAGCCAGGTGGGTAGCAGGGCAGACGAAGCCCTTAGTCTAGCAGAGCAGAGCCTCCAGAGGCACAGCAGTGAGGAGATCAATGTGACATGGAGCAGGGAGCTCAGCTGTCTCAGCGATGGTCTGAAGCCTGCCTCAATTATAGCCCGAAAGTGGCATATTCCACCTTCCTGGGTGTCTTGATAGATAAGTGTCTTGGCACCCCTGATGGCAGGTGGGGAATTTCCCCAGGAGCCTATCTGTGGGTGGTCCTGCTTGGCAGAACGAGGCTGTTTTGGTCACATGGTTAGATATCTTAGATTTGTCTCCTTCCCAGATGTGTCTAGCATGACTTAGGCAGTTTCCTTCTTGAAACAAAGGGTCATGGCTGACTGGTAGCCATCTTGGTTGACATGAGTGACTCCATCCTGTTTTATATACTGTACGCTATCTTGATAGAACTAATGTCATTTTATTGGTCCTGCTCTCCACAGTCACTTCCTCCATCTCAATCCAACAAAGCCCCTAAAAAGCTGCCAGTTCTGTCAGAATCTCACAGCTACCATGTGCTGGGCAAGTTGGGCACCAGGGACTGGGTGCTGCGCCCCACGTTTTAGTGAACTCTCACATCAACCACAAGAAAGAGGCAGTCACATTCTTATACTGAACTTGGAAAACTGAGACTCAAAAATGGAGTGACTTCTCCAAGGTCACACAGCAAACAGGTGACAGGGCCAGGATTTAACCCAAGTCTACCTACCTCCAAGCTTGTGTATGATATACAACTTCTAATCATGATGAAAGCTACCATTGGTGATGGTAACCTCCTCCACAAAGTCTTTTTCCTGTTACCCTCACCCATCTTTCCCCAGGTGGAGCTGAATTTGCCTTCTTGTCTTCCCAGTATTCCCTGTAAAGCCTGGTCTTCAAGTGCCAGTACATTTATTGACCACATTCAATATTATGCCTGCCTCCCCTATTAACCTGTAAGTCTCCAAAAGACTGGGGGGACTGTCTTTGCCATTTTGTCATTTTGGACCATTCGTCGCTCATAGTAGTAGCTTAATAAGTGTTAATGAAGGACAGAGTAAATGAGTAGATACTTATTGTCTACTAAGTGCTGTGCCCCCAGCTGTGGCAAGTAAATTAACCTTTTTATATTTCAATTTTTTCTATAAAAATGAGCTGTGAGGGTGAGTTAATTGTTGATAAATCACTCTACTACTAATGGCCACATAGTCAATTCTCAGCAAATATTTATTATTATGAACATATTGAATTCCCAGGATTCCCTTTAAATGGAGAAATGTAAAGAAAGCATTAAAGTATAATATTATAATTACAACTTCATAGGATAAAAACTGTTTTCAGAGAGGGTAAGTGTCTTACAGAAAATTACACAGCAAGGAAATAAAAACCAAACCAACCAACCAACAGGAAACTCCCCTCCCCCCGGGGTCTAAGATATTACTCATAAACCCTATGTTTAGCAGACAGTTCCGGGGCTAAAAGTCCTTCACATGCAGGATGCCCGATAACTCTCTTCAGCACCACTCTGGGGCTGGACGTCCGTGGAGCAGAGGTAACAGGCAGCGCGGTGAAGCCAGCGTGGTCCTGGCACAGCCCAGAGCCCTTGCCCATGCCTGGGCTGCCTGCCTAGTTTGGAATCAAATACGCCATGGGTTCCTTTGGGACAGCACAGCCCATGCCTCCCTGATAAGAATCACCTAGTTTCTTGGTTTAAGAACACAAACTCCAGGAGCCTCCGAATCGGACGCTACGCGAGTGTTTTTAACAAGCATCTGGGGTGATTTTTATCATCAGGGAAGTTTGTGAAACTTCGCTTTGGAGACAGGCTGAAGCAAGACTTTAAAGGGTGCTAGTGATACTCGCCCTTCAGGGGGCGGTTCCTCAACATCCGTGTCCTTACAAGGGTTCTGCTCTGCCCCACCCTCCATCCATGCATGTTTGTAAATGCAAGGACTAAATCAATTCCCCGACGTGTCTTTGAGGACCAGAACAGTCCCAGGGGAGTAGCAGGTGGGAGGCAGTGTGGATGCTGTCCTGTGACAAAGAGACTGAATCATGGATTTTTTGCTCCTGCACTTTTCTCCCTAAAGCTGACTATTGGCTTCCACCACGGGCTTTCCGAAAGGGGCTGTAGTCACCCAGCCACTGAAACGGATGTTTTCCTAGCATCCCAAGAGAAGGGCTGAGCTCTCTCCAAGTGCAAGCTCTGGATAGAGAGAGCAGCTGCTAAGGCAATAAAAAAAGGGGACATTCGCAAGCTTCCCAGGCAACAAACTAGAGCGCAGAAAGCCCTGCGCAGCCCAGTGTCACGTATCCAGCGTGGAGTGCCGCTGTGCTCTCCAGGGCAAGTTTCCTGGGAGTGTCCCTTCTCTCCACCCGCCCAGCAAAGTCTCCAGCTCTCCAACAGATGTCTCTTTCGCAGCTCTGAAGTCTAAGTACTCGCTGGCTGCAGCAGCTAGTCCCCAGCCCAGCGTGCGCTGCGGTTGGGGGACCCCAGCAGGCAATGCCAGCATCAGCATGAGAGGCTGGACTTCAGCCCAGCTCAGTCCTCACCCCGGGGGGTCGCTGCCTGACCTGGCGCTTCCGAGAGGAGCTGCTCACTTTCCCCCCTCAGGAGTCTTTGTTCCAAGCCAGATATTGCTGGGATTCTCACATTAACTCCCTCCACTCCAAAGGGGTCCGGAGGCTGGGATGCTCTGCCCTCCTGAAGGATGTTGACTCTCGAGTGGGAGTCCGAAGGACTGCAAACAGTGGGTATTGTTGTGATTATATGTGCATCTCTGAAGCTGCTTCATTTGCTGGGACTGATTGATTTTTCGGAAGGTAAAGTGGTCGCTCCCAGTGTGTGCGGTTGGTCAGGTCTGGTTCAGAGCTGGATACAGACACTGCAGAAGTTGAGTCTTAATAACCAATGTGAAAGTTTTCATATATGCGTGCTTGCCATGGAGCAGCCTAATAACAGACAGTTCATTTCTGTTTACCCAGATATTTGGCATTGGGAGGGAAGGGGTTTTGCATCATTATCTTTCTATTTGAAACCTGTTTGAGTTTAGGGTGATGTTATGGGTTAAATGCATTTCCAGGATGGGAAGCGAGGGCTCTCTACTGTAGGGTGATAATGCGGGTTGTTTTTTGGTTGTCAAGTTCATGTTGGCTACCACTCCTTAATGTCATTAGCAATTCCATCATCTGGAGCAGTACCCTGATTTGTGAGAGAAATATCTGTGTGTGCCTCATTAGTTAGGAGGTGCGGGGGTGGAGCTGGGTGGTAGATTATGATATAAAACAGGTAAGCTTTGGGTTTAAAATTGAGTTACTAAGTGCTTAGCAAAAATGTGTTTTGGATGCTTAATTTGCAAAAAGTGTTTCATTTATATTTCCCAGTGAGCCACTTTGCTCATTTTTCTGGGAACAAATAAGACACACAAGACAGCATTGTTGCTACCAATAAATATGTTATCCACCTAATATTAATTTTACTACCCTAATCAATTTTATTATTCAAAGATGAGAGAGGAAAAAAAGTTGATTAATTTTGCTTTAACAATTTGAGTGTGTGTATGTGCACACACATTTTTTTTCATGAAATAATTCTTCTACTGAAATAACATACTTTGAATCTTTTCAGCTTCTATAATTTAATGTCAATTTCATGCCCAAGGTCTCCTTTCTTCTCCAGTGAATGAGTGGAGTTCTTGAGCCACTTCCTAATATTCCTTCCCAGTAAGGATATGATTTTATTGCCTAGTTTTTTAATGTCATGTCGGAAGTTGATGGAAATATTTCAGCCTACCTGTGTTATAGTCTTTCTAACTAAGACCTGATAGCTAAGATGACATTATCTCAAACCACTCTGGTATACAGGTTGTTTCTGGTAATGTGTTAATAATGATCAATGTGTCTTATCTTCACAAAGTCCTTTGATGCTACAAAGTAGGTTCATTAGGCTCTAACTATTTAGCCCAGTAGAACATAAGAAGCTGTCATGTAATTTTCGTACCTTCTTTTAAGTAATCTCTGACAAATTCTGTTTAGGCATACATGAGAATAATATTGTAATGGGATTAAATAAAACCTTGGGGGTTAGTTTCCTCCCCTTCTCACATTACACAGTAATGTTATTTCCTCCCTGAGAGGAGAACAATGCATAACAAAGTTCTCCAAGTGCTACACAATAATCTGCATTATTTTGAGGTTTCTGCCTTAGTTCACTAATGTTGGTGTCATAATAAAATACAGGTACAATAACTTCAATTTCTATGAGTAGAATAATTTGCTTCTCTTTTATTTTGTTACCATATTAGTTTTTGTCCTCTGGACTCTGTTGAGTCATAGCCTCCAACTTCAGTACACTGTACTCAAGTCGACAGAGTGGCCTGGAAAGGAGAGCTACTGTGGAAATATCTGAGGAAGTTAACTTTCATGGCACTGAGGGATAGCACACAGCTGTTTGTTACCAGTGTTGTTGATGATGTGGAAACTTAAAGTCAAATGTCCTAAGTCTAAGACCCCTGCCATCGACTCAGCTTTTATTCCTTAGGTCCTGTTTTATGTCACTTAAAGTTGAAGGTTTTCGGAAGAAAATTTCCAATGTGATTTTCAACAATGGGAAAAGTAGACTTCTCCAACTAGAATCATGGAATTTTTAGCTAGTCTGAAACATCTTTCTTGGGCTGGATATCCATATTCATACCCAAATAATATCCATATTCATGTATAAGCCTATATTTCAGTATACACACATATAAATAGATGTACCTACATATTTATAGGTATTATGTAAAGTGTGCAGAAAGCTAGGTAAACTGGATTCAATTTATAAGCCTTGATCATGCTAAAATACAATGATTCAGGTTATACAATACATGAGGTATAACCCGTATTTATTTGACAGATGAGTCCTTTTTTGCTCTGAAGTACATGTTAGAAAATGGTGGTCTAGTCCAACTTTCTCACTTGACATTGGAGATGACTACAACCTAGTCAGGTTAACTGGCTGATCAGAAGGCAAGTGAACTGGGGGCAGAGACAGGACCAAAGCCAAGGACTGCCGAATCATATGTGCTTTTCCTACTACAACACACTTTTTATTTATTCCTCTTCTCTAATATTGAGAAAGAGAATTAATAAGAACATACATGGAAAATTTAGTGAATTTCTGAATTCCTGAACTGTCCACTATTACCCTATGAAGCATCTGAAGGGGCTACATTTATAGGAAGTAAGATCACATAATATCCACTTAATTTCCACAAGTCTTTGACCCCAAACTAAGTGTGGGAGCCAAGTATAACATAGAAGCAAGTTAAGCGAGATCACAAACTGTTATCACAGAGACAGGATTACGACAAAAACAAGCCAACTGGCCTCCTGACCACCTTTGCTCTAAGGTGCGCTGAATTTTGACCATCTGTGATTCATATTTAATGTCAACGAATGGTCAGTCCAAGAAGAATCCCAGAGTGAGACCAAAAACATCACGAAAATTCTGGCCTAGGCCCTCGTCTGTGTATCCTCAGGCTATGGTAGTTAGACTTTCTGATCACCAGCCAAGTAGAGGAAGAAGAAAAAAGGCAGCTGAAGAACAAGCTGCCAAATATTAGATTACCAAGTCCTTCATCCTCTCTAACTGCGAATGATGAAATGGCTGATAAGAGCCATCCTAACATAGATGGCTAAGCTTTTCACTGAGACTACACTGCCTACAAAATATGGCTTTGAATGAGGCCAGGACGTCAACCATGGCTTCTGGTGGAGAAGTGAAGATGGTGAGGCCCAGAGCAGAAACCTGAACTCTTTTAGGCAACATTGAACTTGTATACTGTCCTCGTGAAGCAGCGATTCTTCGCTGGTACGACTGTAGAGTATTTCCTCCAGTGCAGCTCTGTGCATGGATTAATTGAGAAAATACTCCTGAATCTATTGCCATGAGAGGGACGACATCGGTGGTGGGGTAAAGCATCGTGACCTAAGTATTATCATCTACAATCGTGGCGAGAATTAGCGATGGAGAGAAAAGAGTTAAGAGAAACATTTATGCTTTTACCTACATTTGATTCCAATTTTGATAAAGCACTTTTTAAAAAATAATTCTCCTTCCATTGAAATTCAAGGTTTGAGAAGCAAAAGCAATTTACAGAGGGGATTAAAGTGACTAATGGGGTTTTAATATAATGATTAGAGGTTTTACGCACATCCATTTACTTGTAAGGGGAACAGGAGGAATAGTCTTCAGATTAATCTCATTATTTCGTAGTTTGGCATGAACGATACGTCTCACTGAATTCTAAATACTGTATTTTGCCGTGTATAATGCTTGCTTTTTTGCTCAACTTCTTTAGTGAAAAATAAGGGTGCACATTATACATGATGGTACTAATTCTATATCTATATAAATGTTTTTAATTCTTTTATTTATGCTTATGCATTAAAAGCGTAAACCTCGAAAGCAACAGGAACGACAGCTGTATACAAAATAATACCCTAGAGCCTGATAACCGGTTTTGTTTCTCCATATAAATAAATAAATAAATTGAAATAAAAAATTAAAAAGCGAAAGATTTTTTTTGCTGCGAGTTTAGGCCAAAAGCGTGGGTATGCATTGCATGTGGCAAAATGTGGTGTGTGCGGGCTCTCCAGTTGGTATTGACTGAGGGAGTTGCAAATGAACATGCCCTCAGTAAGCTTTCCTTCTAGTAAGGGAGACTAATTACCAAACAGACAGAAGGAATAAGCACTGGGCAGACGCCCAAGAAATGGCGTGTAGAAGTGCAGATGGACTGGTGCATTCTGGAAAGGGTTCAAGGGAAGGCTTCATGGAGAGCAAACAGTGGCACAGGACATTGCAGTGTGTGGAAGCTTTTTCCCAAATTGGAGAACGGGGAGAAAACATTTCAGGCTGAGCAAAGAGCTTGAGCTGTGACCCAAAGCACTGGTAGGAGATGGCTTTCATGGATAAGGGCTGTGGTTTGTAGCGTGTGGGAGTGGGAATGTTGAAATGGGAGATGTGGCTGAAGCGCCCACCTGGGATGCAGTGTGGCAGACCAGTGTTTTAGGTGGGTCAACCCGGGAGTAGGTGAAGATGCATTCAGAGGTAAGAGGATGGAAACAGAGGCCCCTATGCTTCTGGGACAATTCAGCTGAGAGACAATGGGGGCAAAAATCCACAGAGTATCCTTCTCAATAAAATACTTAGTGTAAATGGTCAATTTCTAGTTTTTCCAGAAACTCAAGCTTGACATAATATCTTTGGTCTGCACCTGTTCTAACATGGCATAATTGTATTTTATTTCAGAGCAACATGTTTGGCTTTAAATATATCTCTCATGAGAAAAGAAAGAAATGTGGGACACACAGGGGTTGTAGCTATAGATACAGAAGCTCCAGTTATGGTGGGAAGTGTAAAATTCTGATGGATATATCTCACATCTTACACGGTCTTCAATTATTCTGAACTTTTTATTTTGGAAAATTTTATACATGAAAAGTATAATGAATAGCATAAGGAACTCCCGTGTACCCATGGTCCAGCTTCAGTAATTCCCAATACTTTGCTATTTGTGTTTTATCAATGGCTTGCATTTAAAAATAGTTTTTTTAATAATATAAAATATGCTGGGCCTTCTGCTAGGCCCAGGATACAAAATGAATTAAAGATAGTCACTACTCTCAAGAAACTCTCAGTGGTGTAAGGAGATGGGGAGTATAGACAAAGAAAATGCAATACATTTTGGTAGAAGATCAGTACAAGTCAGGCTAAGATATAAAAGAAAAAATGAAAAGCAATTAAGTCCAAGAGGAAGAGATAGAAGTAATCAGAGGTGACTCCCTGGAGGAGGTGGCTTCTAAGCTGGGTTTTGTGGATGAAGAAAAGTTTATTGAATTCAGAAGACAGAAAGGCTCTTGCACAAGTTCCAAATGGGACATAGTACACAATGTGGGATTCCAGGAACAACAACCAATAAAAGATAAAGGGGAATTGACATAGTTTATTTCTTCTCCTTGATTATATGATTAACCCTATTGTCTAGCACAGCGCTTAGTGTATAAAAGACGGTTGAAAAATTATGGCATGAACATCATTTACTCTCATTCAGTAAGTCAGCCAATGCATTTCTGCTGCATCTACATAGTTAAGGGTTCCTGTGCCTCGTTCAAGTCTCCACTGTGGTCTGGACCTGTGGATTAGTGGATTATGATTTTTTTACTCTTTTTTTTCCCCACAAGTAAGATTTCACATCAAAATCAGAGATACTCACACTCCAAAGACGTCAGGGGCAGCTGTTCATTAGAACCCCGTGGCCCTGGGAAATAATTTCTAAGGAGACACCCTGCAGTGAGATGAAAAAGCCCAGCTTACGTGGCCTCTGGCTTGGCTGGGAAAGTAGCTCTTTCCATTTCATAACTAGGAAAAAAGACCCTCAGGCCTCTGACTAAAACTGAACTAACATGTATTGTGCTCCTGCTATATGAGGGGGAACAGTGGACGTGAGGGTATTTTACTGTCCTTAAGAAGCTTCAAAATAGCGAGAGGTCAGTAGCTCATGAATAACTAAGATAAGACTTAAAGTGTCTGGTGAGAGGAAGCAAGGCCTTTAGAAAACTCAAAGAGAAGAACCAGCCCACCCCATTGGAAGGTGTCAGGGCAGGCTGCCTGGAGATGGTGAGCACTGAAACCTGATGAGTTGAAGGATCAGAAGACTTTAACAGGTAAAGACGGGAAGCTAAAAATCAGAATTTAAACTGTAACTTTTAAAAGCAAAGCAGTTTCCTAAAGTCATTGTTTATAATCAGGCCGATTATAAAAAGTCCATTAATCCATTTAGGATACCAAGTGTCTGCTCCGGACCTGCCGATGTGTTTGGTACTGATTGGTCTGGGGACTTTTCCTTTTAGTTTTGCTTACTTTGGGAACCCATTCCCCAACCCAGCTGGAACCAGAGAGCTGGAATGGAAAGAGGGAGGAGAGATGAGTGTACATTTTAATGGATTGTATATTTCATGACCTCCAGCCAAAGGTCACCAGGAACACACTGGCGTTGCAACAATTTGGCTTCCTTACTCTTTGCAGAGAGGGAGAATACACACAGTGGAGAACTGCAGGACATCTCAGGAACAGGGTGTCAGAAGGAATTTATGGGATTTGAGCTTGTGTTGGGGGATTTATGACTCAGGAAGTAGGGCTTTGCTCCGGAGTGGACAAAGCCAAGAAGCCAGGAACATCCTATGACTGGACATCTTAAATAGCACCTACAAGTAGTGAAGACCAGACAGAAGCCACAGCTGTTAATTAGCAAGGGAGCAAGCTACCTTAGCTAGGATGTGGACTATTTGGTCATTTTTGTGGTTTGAACAAAGTGTATGTTTTTGTGGTTTTGTTTGTGTCTTGATCAAGCACAGATAGAGTGGTCTAGTCTGATGCTGATATTTGGTAAAGTTGTTTATATCCAACAAGAGGATGCCGAGGCCTCAGTGATAAGCCAGGGCAGTGCCCTTGGGATAGCAGAAGCTGTTTTGTCCTCACTCATGATGAGGAACAGGGCAGAGTAAGGTGAGGGGCAGGCGTGTAGACTACATGGCAGGTAAGCCTGAGTGTCGATCCTGATCAGTAACTTTAAACAAGTAACTTAACCTTCCTGAGCTTGAGTTTCTGTTTCTCTAAGTTAAGGCTAATGCACCCAACTTTTCAAGAGTGTTACATGGAGTACGAAAGTATAAGTGAAATATCTAGCTCAGTGCTTGGAATATAAATAGGAGCCTGTACATTTCTTTCTTGTAATTACGTTGGGAAAGGGTCATATGTTCAAATCCTTGGAGTTCTGTCAGTGGTTCTCAAACTTTCCCTGGCATCAGCATCACCTAAAAGGCTTGTTAGAACACAGGTTGATGGGCTTCATCCTAAGAGTTTCTGATTCAGTGCATCTCGTTAAGGCCTGAGAATCTGCATTGCTAATAATTTCTCACTTTCAGCGATTGCCGCTGGTCCACGCACGACTGTTTGAGAACCACCGAGTTGCGCAGTAAATCTGAAGGGCCAAACCCCTAATGTTTGCAGCGTCTTCTTCCCTGAGTTCTTTGGCCCCTGCGGAGCTTCGTTCTAGAGCAGGGGTTTTGCAGCTTGTTCTATAATGAGTATTCTGGGCTTACGGGCCATGTAGTTTGTTGTCAAGACTCAGCTCTTGCGGTGCAACAGATACATAAATGAATGAGTGTGGCTATGTTCCGAAAATACTTTATTTGTGGACACTTAGATATAAATCTCATACAATTTTTATGTGTCACTAAATATTACTTTATTTTACTTTTTAACCTTTGTAAATGTACAATAATGCTTAGCTCAAAGATCTTACAAAAACAGGTAGCAGGCTAGATTTGATCTATTGCTATAATTTGCCAACCCCTGTACCAGAGTTGGCAATAAAGAAACCCTTTGAGAAGAGGCCTCAGGTTTGTGGCATATTGCGGTTGGGAAACTTATCTAGATTTTTTTGAGCCCTTGGTCTCACTGAGTAGATGAGGGTTCAGGCCCTCTTTTGGGGGTTATGGAATTATCTGCTCAATTAGCAAGTGATTTGAATTAGCATGTGTTTGTTAAAAAAAAAAGTCTTTCCTTTCCCTAATCCTCTATGTCTAGGCCTGTTTAGAGAGTTGTTATCTATATTAAGCCATCCACATGATTTTGTCACACAATGAGTAATGCTGGGGCTAGGCGGGATGATTTGGGTCATCCTGTCTTATCGATTTTCATTTTAGGTTTTACTGCCTCTCAGACAAGATGGAATCATATCCACTTTTCATTAAGGTTATAAACCCTTATCTAGCGGATGTGTTAAAGACATATTTCAACTGTTCAAAGTAAACTAGTCCTCGGAGTATTGTCTTACCCTGAGATTTTTTGGTTCTCCTGTAAATGAAAGATATGTAAATAATGGGTGAGTTAATGTTCTTTGAAGTGAGGCAGATCTGAAGTCAGCTAACAGTTCAGCTTTATACAGGCCACATAGCTTTGGACAAAGTATGCATAACCATACTGAACTTCAGTTCTGTCACATGCAAAATGGGGACAATAATAATACTTGGTAAGTTTATAATGAGAAGTAAATTAAGTGCTGCTTGTCAAAATGATGCTTAGCACAGTGCCTGGCATACAGGCTCCACAAATATCGGGTATTACTTATCGTGTCGGTGTTGTGTCTGTCTTTGATCTTCCCAGCCACGGTACCCGTTAGTAAGCCTGGTCATTCAGGCAATCGTCCGTGAAGAAAAGGTTGTTACATGTGACCTGTGTCCCCACTGTGCTAGCAATTGGGAACTTAAATGCATAGTTTTGATTAAGAGGACCTTACATACAAATAAACATACATCAAATTGGTTTAGAAAAATTGCCCTGATTTCACATCTGTGCAAGGATTAGGAGGACGTACAGCAAAGACTGACCAGTCCTATCTGGAAGAGGGAGGAGCTGAGTTTCCATGGAAATTTTGAATTAATATAATTTGCAAACTTCTTTTAGTCAGTTTCTCAACCTCAGCTCTATTGAGTTAGACAACTACTGTTTCTGTGAGTGCTGCCCTCTGCATTACGGAGTGACCGGCAGTGGCATGGGACTCTACCTAGCAAATGCCCCTAGCTCTTTCACCCCATTGTGACAAACGGCACTGTCTTCAGGTCCTGCTGAGTGTCCCAGGGGGAGGAGGGCAGGCAAAATCACCTCCCTCCACACTGAGGACCAACGGACGGAGATACGGTCAAACGCAATTTGTAACTTGTTTAGGTACATATGTTCATGAATCATTGAATGGAATTTAAGTGTGAAAACAACCTAGTATTATTGGAAATCATTGAAAATCAAAACCAAATGTTGAAAATAGGTTTTTTTAATAGCAAAAATAATAAATCATTATTATGGAAAGTTTATAAATATAGAAAAAGACAGAAATATGCAGAAAGTGCCCCTAGTTTTCCCATTCAAAGAATAACCACCGGTGATATTTTTATTTAAATAAATACTTTCAATTTTTTCTATATGTAAATTTGTTTCTTTAAACTTAAACATACTGTGTGTATCATAAAATTTTATTTTGCTTTAAGTTCAATATTAGAGTATAAGTATTTTTATATTGATTATAGATCCTTCATAAATATTTCAATGCCTATGTTATATTCTATAAATTTTGTGCTATAATTTAGTTATCCTGATTCTAGGGCATACAAGTTATTTGCATTTTTTTCAGTACTATTATTACTAATGTAATAAAATCTCTGTGGGTGAAATTACTTATAGATTTAGAATTATGTTCTTAAGACAGGGTCTTAGAAGAAGAATTAATAGAATAAGAGAATTAACTGTTTCCAGTCCCTTGACATAAATGTGAGGTCACATTGCTTTCCAAAGGGTCACACGCATCTGCCTGCTGCACTAACCCGTAGCAGCGCCCAGTGCTTTGTACTTACTGCACCGTCAGTGCATGCTATTAGGGGGCATTTTGAAGGCGGACACCAAACACCATGTTGGCAAGCTCAGTGTTAAGAAACCACGTCTAAGGGCTGCACTGCTAATGTTTTTTAAACCAGCCTTAGGAATCCTGATTTTGCGCAGACATGCAATTCGCACTGTAACCTGAGCACGGCCTTCCTGCTCTGTTCTCTGATGGGTCAGAAGGCGCTCCCTTTACGAAACCGCCTCCCCCTTTCGTGGATCATCACACCCATCTCGAACATCAAGAACGGTGCTTAGTCGGCATCGGGTTATTTATTTGATTGAGAATAAATGATATAGTCTTTGACTAGGGGAAGCAATTGTTGGGTCTCTATGGATTTAGGAGGAAAGTTGTTGTGCATAAAACCATTACTGTACACATCCAGGTACTTCCTGAGCCTCATTAATAGATGCATTTCACTTAGATGAATTTAAATATCAGGGAGGGAGAGTAATGTCTCTTTCTGAGGCATGCCCATGTACATCTCCAGGAAGAGTCTGGCATATTTTGCTCATGTGACAAAGTCCGTAGAATCATAGGTATCATAGGTATTTTGAGTAGGAAGATATGAAAGCCCATCCAGTCAAATTCTCTTGTATTCCAGGTCATGTTAAGGAACGAATCACACCAAGTCTTTTCATTAATTCGTGAGAGAGCTTGGCTGTAGAGACAGAGCAACACTGAGGTTTAGAGACGCTGAGCCTTGAAAATAGACAACAAATGCCAAACCCCACCCCCGAAGCTGTGGGTCCAGTGAAACCACCAGGCCTCCCGCAGCCTCCGCTTTCTCACCCACCAGGTGGTGATCTTCATAATGCCAACCGTGTAGGTCTTCACGGGTCTTCAAATTTGTAGGGTGATTTTGAGACAGAACAGTTTGGAGACAAGGCACACACCATATTGTAACTTAAATTTTCTAATGAAGGCGTCAGCCTCCCCTCTTCTTATATAACTAGGTATAGAGAGGATCTCAAACACTGTGAACAGAGCTGCCAAAAACTTAATTTTCTTTATGCTGATTCTGAGTATGTTACGTTGCAACTTCTACGAGGTTGGGTTCTACCACATCTCAGGTAGTCCATAGGTATTTTCTATATCCACTTTCACAGGTGAGGAAATTTGTGCAAAGCGACTCCATAACTTGTCTTGTTTATGAGCAACCAAATGATAGGATGGGAATTGGCTACAGACTTCAAAAGCTAGAGCTTGTGTTCTTTTCACTTAACCTTCAATGTAGGTGCAAAGTTCTTTTTTTCTTCACTCTAGGATAGGTAAAGAAATACTCTAAAGTCCCCGGATTAGTGCAATTAAGATAGCATATTTGGGGGCAAGTACTTTTTCAGGCATCCATTTGAGTGGAATTAAGTGACATGGGCAACTTTATATGTCAGTAAACTCATGGTTATTAATGACCTGCTCACAGAAACTCTCTAATGAATAAATGGAATATTGAAGACCTGGCAGCAATGAGGTTAATTGGTTATGTGATTCCAAATTTAAACCAATTACAGAAGAAAATGGATAATGATAAAATAATTAGAAGACTAAGGTGCCTGAACAACCAAAATTCCACATCAGTTTTCACTCTATTCAGCCATTCTTACATATCACTGGTGCATTAAAGAAGAAATTAGCAGAGGCCTCTAAACATCATCTAAGTAAAAGCAGGATTAACCCCATCCTGCTATTGCAAATGTTCAAAGCGACACAGAAGTGATTGGTCAAATACATTCCTTCACGACCTTGGTGGTTGTATAGTTAACGCTCTTTTTGAAAATGTACCTCATTAAAAATTTGCACAATAGCTCTGGGTCCCCAACAAGATTTTAGACTCAAATTATAATGCTCAAAATAGTAAGGTGGCCCCAGTATTGTTGTATAACTCTTTTACAATGCATCAACAATTAAAGTAACATATAGCTTAGCATTTAGCATTTGAGGGAAAATGCAAGATCAGCAAAGAAATGCTGTGGTTGCAAAATTTTTTAAAGTTGATTGTTGACCTGCCTGGCTAATATATTTCAAATACACATATTTTACAATAATAGGAACTGTTCTTGCCAATGTCTGGCTAAGGGGAGTGAAGAAATTTTTCCACAAGGACAGATGTCATCCTACCATACTCCAGAGGGACCTCAATATGTCTGTTTTCTCGGGGAACAGCTTAGATGTGGAATAATTATTTAAGGAAAGTTTCTCAGCTCCTTTAGATAAATTTTCTCAGACTGGAAAGGAAGGGAAGTTTTTCAAATGAATATGGGTAGCTTGAGACCTTATGCCATGACATCTATACTATAAGTACCTCTTTCACTCATTTCATTAAAAGTGGTATCAGCAGTGGGTTGTTTTTTTTTCTTATAGTGCCACATTCTTTGCTCTTGGACTTGGCTTATATGTTGCATAGTAAGCCACAGAAAATCCACCGATATATCAAGTGCATGATGAATTCTGAGATACCAAGAGTATTGGTCTGAGGCCAAGCCCAGGCATAGACAGGAATATAAGACAGGAATTGTCTAATTCTGGCTCTCGTTTCCTTGTTTCGCTTCTCCATGTGCATTCTCCTGAACATGGATTAGTGCTGAGTAGATTCACGCTTAACTATGGTGGGAAACACCGAGTGTGGGGTTAAAAGTTAAACTTCATTACATTTTTACTTCCTTCTCTCTACGTTCTCTTTGGTTACATAGAATTATTTAAACTTTGTCTTGAAATACAGTAAACAAATGAGGGGTTTCCCTTTCCTTCCTAATTCACCTACTACTAAAGAATATTTATGTAATGTGCCTCCCAATTAAGATAACCGTCCATAGTCATTTTCTAACATAATGATTAATGTCTTACTCTGTGCGAATTAAGATCCTTCACAATGGGCTTGGCTCTGTTCTAAATCATCACGTTATTCCATATCGCTTTCCTTCAAAAGCTAAGAAAATTCGGTATTTTGAATAAAGCAAAAATGTTTATTTCTATGGTATCAGCTAAACACTTTAAGTTCATATTCACAACATTACTTCTCATAGAGAAAAAAATGTAGTGAGCATCAAAATGACTCAGGATAATTTTTGTGACAGAATCTTAACCCTGAGTAGCTGGGGGAAATTATCAGAAAAAGGGATGGAGACCAGAGCACTCCATTAACTATTGTCAAAGAAAATGCTGTTCTTGCTCAACTTCAGTATGAAATGCACTTTCTTTGCACATTGCCAGAGCAATAATTTTTTTCACTAGTGATTATATGGGTTATAAAGGATGATGATATCAGGTTATGAAATACTTGAACAACATATTTTAATGGCTGGGATGTGCTTCTTAACTCTGTGGCAAAATCTAACTTTTGCCCCCATTAACGAATGGTGTGGCCAGAGGTAGACTATGTTTAGTGGCCAAGAGTGTGAAGCTGAAGTGGGTTTGAATTCTTATACCACCGTGTACAAGATGTGTGGCTTCAGACAAGTCATTTCCATTTTTAAGACTCAACCTTCTCTTATATAAAGTTGCAACACACTGTAAGTGGATTCTTGTAAAAACTAAGGGCTAAGGACCTTGGATATATAAGTATGCTTTTAAAAAAGTACAGGCTAAAGGAAAAATGCTTCTTTATATTCAAAATTTATTAAATGGGCAAATGTTTAAGAATGTTCCCTTTCCAGAAAATAAGTCATACCAAAGAAGAGAAGACTCTGTTTTCAGAAATACAAAAAATCTTTGATATATGTGTTTATATACACTGTCTTAGTCTGTTCAAACTGCTGTAACAAATTACCATAGACTGGGTGGCTTAAAAAATAGAGATACATTTCTCCTAGTTCTGAAAGGCTTTGTAATGTAAATGAAATTTAATATAATGGCAATTCTGCAGCAGTGTATAATAATACATATTCAACTATTTTTAGACTAAGAATATAGCAAATTGGAATATTGCTTAAAACAATTGAAAGATGTTTTTACATCTTTAAAACCATGCTTTTGCCATATTCTGAATAAAAACTATAATTGAGAGCTTAGCTACACCCTCGTTTACCTTGAAAAAACAGAGCAATGCTTAGTGGGCTGTTGACCCAAGACGAGGAAACCAACTTCCCCGGCTACGCCAGGACCCACACCACGTTCATCCCTGTCTAATTCTGTCCCTGCGTTTGTCTCCCCTGAAGTTGCCTGCCTGCTCTCCTCCATCCATCTGAGTGGAAACTATCTTTAAAATCAAGCCTATTCTCCTTTTATTTCTTTAATCTCCTCTCTTCCTGTGACTTTTACTGCACAAAACCCACACTCCTCCTTTTACTTTTTGTGCCTAGTTGTGTGTTTGTTGCATGTCTTCCATTCAGTAAAAGCTTCTTGAGCACTGCAGGCATGCACTAATGTTTCTTAATTATACATAGAACATTTAGCAGGTTCTTGGTACATGTAAGATTTCATTAATAAATCAGTGTTATTTAATCTGAAGAAATACATATAACAGAGTTACATGATTCTTGAGTGGAAAAAAAATAGTTTCCTGAATAATGGAAATACTAATTCATAAAAAAATAGAGTAATAATTTATAATGGCATATTATTTTAGTATATATAATCATTATGATATGTACTCCCATTTCATTTTTGTCCCTATTTTAGAGAAATAAATTTGTATACCCACTTTATAGATGCAAAAACCGAAGGTTAGAGAAATTAAATGAAGTCACTGTGATGTTCTGTCAAAATATTCTAACTAAATGTTTATAACTTTCTTATGAATTCAAATCAGATGGATAATAGGAGAGTTGAATGAAACTTTGGAGATTTGAGTAAATGTCTTAAAGCTGAAATTGCAAGGTCATTATAAATCATAGTTACACTGTCTAAAATTTTAATATATTTTTCAGCATTTCACCATATGGCTTAGATAGTAAGAATTTTTACTTCTAGTTGTTTTTTATTTTATATTGAATGAATGAAAGACAAAAGAAATAAATCTTTTTAGGCTCGTTTTTAACTGAAATGGGACAAACATAGCTTGTTGATTTCAATATTTGCAGGGATGACCAATCTTGTTACTCTGGTGTTTGCATGTATATCTGACAATAGCCTTTGTTCTATCAGGGGTTTTGAAGGAAACCACAGAGATAGCATCCTCTTTACCCCACCTTGTTCTGAATGAAGAAGAACTAAGACAAAGGAGCAGGAGATGGAGGACAAAATGTGGTCTGCTGGTGAGGGAAGCCAGGTCGGAGGCTGCAGCCCAGTGTGAGGGCCCCATGGACCTGCCGATGGGTTAGAATCAGGCAGAGGCAGCCTCTCAGCCACAGGCAATGCTGCCTGGGGTTGGAGCCCTCAGCCCACGGTCTGGGAATGGTGGTGCTGCCCAGGAGAGTCTAAGATTGGAGGAGCAGAGGGGAATCCTGCTCCATGTGGGCTATTTGCCCCCAGAAGGACAAAATGGAAAAACTGAGCAGAACAGAAACATTATCTTTCCTGAATTTACCAACGGATGTCATTTCTCCACAAGGGGGGAGGAAGTGAGGGTCAAATGATACCAGAGTGGTTTAGAGAAAATGTGTTGTCATGGAAACCAAAGGATGGGGAAGAGGTGCCTTTCCTAATACTGACCTGTTGATAATCTCCAAAGAGATTTATGAGTTAAAGTATACATGATTGTTAATTTTACAGCCACTCTCTAATCAAACTGTGTGGAAATAGTCACAGGTTGTATGCACAGTGCACAAATATTTTTTTATACAGAAGTGGATTTTTCATTTGTTTGTTTTCATTGCATTTCAGGGACCACAGTTGTCTGTCTGGGGACCCCTGGGACCTGAATTGCCAGGGTGTTTGATTCTTATGCAGATTTCTTGGTTCTATTTTTCAAATTTACATCTTGAGACTGGAACCAGCAGTTTGCATTTTTAACAAGCACCCCGGTGACTGCAAGGCAATTTAAGTTTATGAAACACTAATGAAAATAGGAGTTATAGAAACCAACTGCCATTATCTTAAAAAACTCTGTATGTTCCAAAGGTACACTATTTGATCATTTCCAGTAATAGTTAGAATTGTTGCCTCTGATGAGTTTTGGGACTCTCATTTTTCATCAGAGATCAGTACATTCATATCCCAAAACCAAAAGGGTCTTTCAGACTCCCAGCAATGGAGCCTTTGTGCACACAGAGAATTTTGTGTGACCTGTGACAGCATGTGGGGGTGGCGATGAAGTTGCATAACTTTTTACTTTAGGATGTTTTCTTTATTTGAGCTACCAGAGATTTTTTAAAACATCCCCTTTGTTTATTAAGTAGTCCCAAACATAAAAATAATTTATTTTACATTTTATGATTTTTAATTGGGAATTATGAATGAAAAGCTAATAAATATAAACTTAAATTTTAGTGAGTTCTTAAGTTCTATTTTATATTTTTCCCGGGGTCTTTTATTGTCTGAGGGTTTCATGTCTATTTATAGAGTAGAAAAGTAATGGAAAACTAGTCCTTGGTTTCCAATTTTTTTCAACAAGCAAATATTTAAGACTTCCTTTTCCATGAAATAAGTTTTACAAAAGAAGAACAGAATCTACTTCCAAAAATACAAAAACTCTTGACATATGTGCTGCACATACATCGTCTTAGGCTGCTCGACCTGCTATAAAAAATTACCGTAGACCAAGCGGCTTAAACAACAGACACTTACTTCTCAGAGTTCTGGAAGCTGGAAGCTGAGATCAGGTGCCAGAGTGGTCAGGCTCCCATGAGAGCCCTCTTCCGGTTTGCAGATGGTTATCTTTCCCTGTATCCTTGCACGGTGGGAAAAGAGCTAGGTAGCTCTCTGATCTCTTCTTATAAAGGCACTAATCCCATTTATGAAGCCTCCGCCTTCATGCCCTAATTACTTCCCAAAGACCACACCTCTAAATACCATCATATTGGGATTAAGGTGTTAACATACAAATTTGGAGTAGACACAAACATTCAGTCCATTATACACATGACCAAAGATCCCCAAGTCTCCATGGGCCCTTTCCTCATTCTCCCATTTAAAACTGCATACCTCCTGCCCTTGTTTCTGGGACCCCCAACCTCCTTTTCTGTTTCATTTCTCCCCAATTACCCTCTAATAGAGTATTTTGTTACAGGTCTACTTAGTTGTTTTTGCCTCTGGGTGGTTCACTGTTGGATTGCTCACCCCTAAAATAGCCCCAGAATGTTGTAGTTTCTCAATATTAGTTGAATGGATGAATACATTTTGGATAGAATTTCAAAGGGTTGTAGCCTCTGCTACCTGGGCTCTTTCTCAGGATGAGGAGACTGCTTTGCTTAGATCCCCATTCGCTACACACATGCCTGAGTTCCTAGGTCGAAGTCTTCCCTGGGGCATTTGCTGCCAGACAGGTGCACATAGGAGGCAAAACGGGAGCGAGCGCCGCATGCCCATAACTGGAACACACGGAGGTCCGTGACGGGGTTTACAGTGACAGAGAAGAAACAGATCCATTCTTGCTTCCCAAGCTATTTCTGAAGAAAACCATTCAATACAAACCTGGCCCACCCAACGCACACAACTGTTTCTTGCCTGAGTTGTTTTAGAACTCGGCAGGGTATAAGTATGTTTATAAATACCCTTAATTCTTTGTAAAATATTTTTGGAAATAAGTGGAGGTTAATTTGGGATTAGGGGACATTCCAGCTCAGTCCCTAAACACCTACTTTCATCATGTGTGCTTTCTATTTAATTGTAATTGTGTAGAGAGCTGACAAAGAAACACTTTAGAAGCACATATTTGTTATGGAATTTCTTCTTCCTCTGTGTACACAATTGGAGTGTGTCTGCGCTATGCCTGACATTAAGCAAGACAATGGTGATATTAAAAAAGAAATAATGGCAAACACTTAACTGAGCCTGGCAATAGTCAGAGAACTTTGTATGTTATTATCTTATTTAATCCTTGCAATAACTCAACAAGTAGATATTTTCATTTTCCTCATTTTACTGATGAGACTAAGAATTGTACCCAAGGTCACACAGCTGTGGCACCGGGTTTGAGCATAGGTAGTCTGGTTGCACAGCTTTATTAATGGTATAATTTCCTTCCTAAAGGGTTCAGGTGGGAAGTGATAGATATAGATACAGCAAAAGACGTAGGTACAGACAGAGAGAGATGCAGGTAAGATATAAACACAAACATCCTAAAATGTGAGGAAGGTGGTATGAGGAAAATAAAAGACACTGAACTGTGTTTACTGGGGCCGGGGAAACCTTTAAAGAGAGATGATACAGTGGACTTTGAAGGATAATTAAGAGTTTTCCAGGTGAGGGAAGGAGACAAAGACTGGGGATGAAAGGAAGAATTGTAATGACCAGTCTTCTTTATGGATTAGCTTATGATAGTTTTCAGTAATTCCCATTTCTACTCTTCCTTGAAGATAGAGTTTGAACATTTTGGAATCAAACCAGAGCTTTTGTTCATTTGTAAATAAACGTTCAGATCACTGTCTGAAACCATAACAAGCGAAATGCTGTGTAAGTGCATATTATAATAGGTTAGCCATTGAAATATAGAAGACAGTGAACATATACTGCTGTAGCTAATTATTTTAAAAGTACAGCCATTTATTTGGGCCATCTAATGTCAGGAGCCAAGAGGTAGACCATGTCACTCTTTTTGGACTTGTGACTATCCTCTCTCAGACTATTCTTGGATAACTACCTTGGCGCACATGAAAAATACCTTGTTTTCAATCTCCCTTCCCTCCTCGGTGTCATCAACTAAACTTTCTACAACAAGCAGTAAATGGAACCCTTTCCCACCTGGCCAAAGTAATCATTTAGAGATTTATATACACCTGCTGATTTCAACATGTTCCATGATGGTTGGATTTCAATTTTGCTTGGCACCCCACAGCTGTGAAGGATTAATTCCCAGCACTGAGCCCAGCAGTGTCACTTTTTCAGAGGCTGTGCACGTCCATCACTTTCCTACCCTATAAGGGGGTGCCTGCAAGTGTTGGTGTTCTTGCTGGTGCAGATCAACTCTCCTCTTCCAGGCACCGTAGGATGCCAGTGACACAGAACAGGATGGAATACGAGGATGCTTCTTGTCAGCTAAAGATGTTTGCTACTTTAGCTTAGGTCACTTTAGCGCTGTGCATGTCCCCCCGGTAGGCAAGGTCTACAAGAGCAGTCCTTTAGTAAACCCCTAAGAAAGATGCTGTTGCTTTTACTTCTGCAAAAGAAGAGGCAGGTAGGAAGCCCAGCCTTTTGTGCTCTCTCAATTTAGCTGAAGATCGTTCTTTGTATAATAATACATCTACTGAAATCTGCCTAAAGAGAAACTACACTTCGTGTGTTCCTTTTCATTAGTTTTTGTTATGCAGCGACAGGAAAGGTCTGCACTTATGTTTGCCTCCAGGGGAATCTGGAACTCTGCTGGCTTACTCAACAGGGTCAATTTGCTAGACAGTACAGTGGGTTTCTGTTGCTCTTTGGCATCAGTGGAAGTGTTCCTTTCCCAGGCACTCTCCATGAAGCGCCCTATTTTCCAGCTGAAGAAATGAGCACAGTGGCCTGGGTTGTAGGTGTCACATTGGTCTGTGCTCTCCCGAGGAGGCTGTTGGCTGGCTATTAGGAAGCCCGGCTACTATGTCCTCTGGACCATAGAAGCGAATCCTCAGTCTGGTGAATGTTACATATGGTCCTTCTACAAGGCTAACATTGGGGCACTTTCCCATAATGCTTATTGAGCAAGGTTACTAAGGAAACCAGAGGCCCAGCTAGTGGCAATTTGTGCTAAGGTTAAAATGTGCAAATATAATCCTTGCTTGGCTCCAGGACTGGATTTCTAATTTTCTCAGAAGATGCAGCTGACATGCATTTTACAAGTGTTCTCTAAAGAGGGTCGAGGGTCACTAGTCAGACTCCTGTCTCCCTTCTTTCATCTCTGTAAGCTTCTACTTCTGAAGGGACTTGAGGCCAGAAATCAGAGAGTACCATGGAAGTTTGAGAATAGCCAGCACTACTTCCTATAGCATAGGCAAACTAAACCATTACTTTTATAGGATTTTGTATTTTCTCAGTTTGGTGATTAAACTATAATTATTAATACACAGTGCAATTAGTGCACTTACAAAGACTCGGAGGGTGCCCTAGAAAGCTGCCGCCCGCATCTCATTATTTGCTTTTACGGCAGGAAAGGCACAGATCATTATCCCGTATCTTAAGGTCATGGGCACTGAAGTGCAAGGGTGTAAACAACCTGCTCCAAACCGTGCACTTGCTTAGTGCGGAGGCTGCTGGCCCAGCAGACTGGAATCTAGACAAAGCTAATCATCCTAATCATTCAATCTCTCTCTCTCTCTCGTTCTCTTTCTTTATTTCTCTCATACTTTCTTTTAAAAATTGGAACATGACCAGTAACCATAACACATACATCAAACTTGTAAGGCTTAGATCAACATCAATGTATTTTTTAAAAAATGCTTTGTATATTACAGATGTTATGAAAATATTAGTGAGTACTTGTGCTATTCTGACTTGCATTCGGTTCTCTTTTCACCATATCATTCTACTCCGTTCTAGCAAAAACCGTGCCCTCGACCACCTTCTACGTTTATATGCAGTGCTGTTTTGTTTGTTTGTTTATTTGTTTTGGTAAAGGGTTATGTTTTATTTCTTGTTTTGGCTGCTAGGAAACTCCATGTCAAACTTATTGAGTAATTATTAAAAACATTATACCATATTTCCTTAACCTGGTTTTATTTCCTTTTTTGACTAATCTCATTTTTTTGTTTATTGTCTTATTCTCCTGCAGTGAATATACATATCTTAATACCACCTTATATGAGGTAGGAAAAATTAAAACAATAACTACATAATACTCATGATGAAGTCACAGAGCACTGTTTAAAAAGTACTGTGAATTTTTATCCATCTCACTCTTTGTGGAAGTAAAAGCTTATTTGCTCTTAAGGATAAATTAAATAATAGCAAATATTCATTGAATGCCTGTGTAATACAAGGTACACTGGGGTTCACTGAAAATGGAAAAGCAGACCCTTATCAAAAAATTTATAATCAAATTTAGAAAATCATGCATAGACACAAAGTGTTAGGTGTTAGAAGTTGATTACGTGTCAGGAGTACACAAAGAGACCGGTTGTGTAATAATAACCAGTCTGAGAAATAAATATGTAAACCCTCAGTTTACCTCCTTCATTCCAGCTGAGTCATAAGCCCCCAGATTCACACTATATTCTTCCATGTTTCTCTCTCAAAAAATTGGAACAGTGAAATGAGGATGTTACTGGATTTAGAACAACAAATGAGTGGCACTCTGTAGGTGTATGAACTTGGGTAATTTCTCCTTAGTGGGCTTCAGTTTCCATATCTGTAAAATGACATTAGGGTTCCTACTACTTTTCTAAGCAGTGAGGTATCTGTTTGAGAAGTAGCTTCAAGTCACCTGTCTCTGAAGTGATCAATTATATTTACTAAAACAAAGTTGTTTCAGTTTTCGCAAGAAAGTACAGAATTGATGATAAATAGAGTCTTTAAGTGTCCTGGATAATTAGCTATTTAAAGGGACATGTTGGAAAATCATTTTATTGAGGTGTCAGAATGCTAGAGATGGAAGTGGCCCTGACGTTGCTCAGGACAATCCCCTCATTTTGCAAATGAGGGGCCTGAAGTTCAGAGGGATTGACAGAGTTGTACAGACTCAGACTCTTAGCTGCAGAGCTGGTAGCTGGGCCTTTCCAATACTTATCATGGTATCAGTGTCCATTCACAGAAATCAAATTTCTAGATGGCTGGGTAGTAGAAATGTATTCTCCTCTAGGTTCTGCACAGACTTCATATTAAGAGCTGTTTAAGGAACAAAGGCTGTGTAGATTAGAGTTCAGTTATAGACAACAGGAACACTCTATCAGATTTAAGAAGAAAGGATTTTATTACTAGGTATCAGGTAGCTTACACACTACTTGAAACAGCTGGAGCATAAAGCTCTAGGAAGGACTCATAGGAAGAGCTCCCAGCTCCAGACTCAACCCACCTCTGCCATGAGCAGAAAGCTGACTACGGCAATACGAGACTCTGTACCCAAAGCTAAAATCACAGAACCATGCTGCTTCTGCCCCACCTCTGCCTCTCTTCCTCCAATTCTAAATTCTAGTGAAATATGGAACACTAGCTGCAAGGGAGTCTGGATAAGACAAGGTTTAACTTTCCAGTCTGTACAACAAAAGATGGTTCAAGGAGAAGGTTGAAATGGATATCGAGACAATAGAGACCACCTGCCAGGAATCCAAGAAGGTGATAAATAGTAGAATTAGGAGACCCAAACCATATCATATAAGGAATAATATAAGACAAGGGTGACAAATAGATTCTATTTTGCTAGCTAGCTCTAGCTAATTGGCTGCCAAGGACATATAACTGAGAAAGATTTGAGAGATGTGCCTGGGCCCAGCAGGATAAAGCCCAGGGACTCATTAGTGAGGTCTGCCACCAGAAGCAATCAGAGTTCTATGCTACCATATCCCATAAGTCAGTTGCGGCCTGACCAACTTGATTGGCAGACTTTTCCATAATGTCTTGTGGAATATTGATGGTGTTGTAGTTGTTGCTTAATTATATCTTGATTGACTTTCTTCCATTATCATGATTATCATGCCTTATGAAATAAGGGAAATGGCACTCTATTTGATGATGTAATCATCTCTATACCCTACATGGTACTTCATACACATTAAATTATTATCTATTAATCTGATTTTAAAGTTTCAATCATACCACCAAAAAGGCTCAGTCTGCACAAAATAATCATGTCATTGTGTCAGGCTTAGTGAGACCCAAGTTTTTAAAGGATCCCCCTAAGCGTCCTTTAAAAAGGAATATATTTTGTCCAGTTTACAGAATTCTAAAAAGTCAATTTGAAACAACTTAGAAAGTTTACTTGGTCATTGAGCATGGACTTAGTTTATTACTTTGAGCCCATCTGCTTTTTTATGTTCTTGTCATCACTTTCTTTCTTGAACTCCTGTGTTTACCTGACTGATACTTGTTCATAAAAATAGTTCTGCTCTGCAAGTAAGCAAATATACCTCACTTAGAATGGATGTGCATAGGTAGAGCTTTGAAATGAGGGTGTTGGTTAATGATTTCTGCACAAAGCTTTCAGTTTTCCTGAAATCGTGCACAGAAAGGGTGCCTGTTTCTGGAGAAAAACCCATAAAGGTATTTCATGTGACTCTATTTGCTAACCTGCAGAGCCTGTTCTCAGTGTGACAAATACTTAATCACATTTCTTGAAGAAGAAGAAGAATCTAGCTGACTTATTGTTTTGAAAGTTCAAGTATCTTCTTTTATTTTTAAATTGATGTTTATGTATAGCTGGTATATAATTTTATATTGGTTATATTAGTTTCAGGTGTACAATATAGCGATTCAGCATATTTATACCTTACAATGTGATCACCCCACTGATTCTAGTAGCCATCTGTCATCATGTAAACTTATCACAATATTATTGACTATATTTCCCTTCTGCTTTTCACCCATCCCTTCTGTCCCTCCCTTCTGGTAACCATCCCTTTGTAGCTGACCCATTTTTGGTGATTGATAATGACTCTCCTTTGATAACTCTTTTTTTTTTTTTTTTGGTATATTTTATTGAGTATGCTATTACAGTTGTCCCATTTTCCCCCCTATATCCCACCATCCCATCATCCCCACACCTCTTAGTCCACGCGCCAGTGCTTTGGCTGCTTAATTTCCCACACCACTCCCAGCCTCCCTCTGACCACTTTGTTTTCTGTTTGTTTTTGTCAACATTTTCCTACCACCACTTTCCGCAGCCCCACCCACCCCCACCTCCCACCCTCAATCCTTCCTGCATTTGGTTTTGTTGATGGGTCTTTTATGCCTGTTCCCTGATGACCCTTCCCCTCCCTTTCCCCTGTCATTCCCCTTTCTCCTCCCCTCTGGTTACTGTCAGTTTGTTTTTATTTCAATGCTGCTGATTATATTTTGCTTGCTTATTTATTTTCTTGATTAGGTTCCACTTATAGGTGAGATCATATGGTATCTGTCTTTCACCACCTAGATTATTTCACTTAGCATAATGCTCTCCAGTTCCATTCATGCTGTTGTGAAGGGTAGTAGCTCTTTCTTTCTGCTGCGTAGTATTCCATTGTGTAAATGTGCCACAGTTTTTTGATCCACTCGTTTACTATTGAGCACTTAAGTTGCTTACAATTCTTGGCTATTGTAAATTGTGCTGCTATGAACATTGGGGTGCACAGGTTCTTTTGAATTGAGGTTTCATGCTTCTTAGCGTATAATCCCAGCAGTGGAATTGCTGGATCAAATGGCAGTTCCATTTTTAGTTTTTGGAGGAAATTACAAATGGTTTTCCACAGTGGCTGCACCAGTCTGCATTCCTACCAACAGTGCACTAGGGTTCCCTTTTCTCCACATCTTTTGATAACTCTTTTTTTCTCCTTCGATAACTCTTCATGGAGAAGGCCAAATCCAGGCAGAGGAGGATTTAATGGCGGGCACACCGGGTACGCGCCCTGGGCCCCAACTTCTGAAGGCATGTATTTTTATTTTCCCTGTCTCTCTTTTTTTTAAGGGGCCCAATATTTTCTTCTGTGCCTAGGGCCTCAACCAACGTTAATCCACCTCTGAATCGGGGAAACGTTGGTAAGGTTAGAATGAGTGAGCATGTGTGGCTATGGAACGCAAAGATAAATCTCATCAATACCATCAATTCATGCAGTAAGTTACAGTATATTTATTTTTATAGACAGTATATTATTTAAATATTATGTGCAGTGCGAGGCTCCTGTGATATGGAAGTCTCAAGCTGTGCCTGGTCATTAGGGGTCTAAGAGACAGATACTAAGAAAAGGTGGACGCTCTGCACAAGTCACTATTAGGGTCCCCGGGGAGAGACACAGAGCCCTTGGAGTGGTTGACAGAGGAGGAAAAAGTAGCTCATGCTTCACTGGATGAAAAGAAAAGCTGTTGACTCAAACAGACAGCGATTCAAATTCACACTACACAATTTAACAACTGGGATAAATCACTGTCATTTTGAGGGTAAAAAAAAATCCCTTGAAATAGATTTTGGTTGAAATATTTAACATAATCTTAATTTCCTTACTATGAAGTTTGTCTAAGGTAAAAATAAAAGCAAGTTACAGTTTTTATTTTTTCTTCTTAAGAAATATATTTGTTAAGTGCAGTCAGATTACTCATTAATAATTATTCATTTGTATCCAGTTATAAAGTGCCCATGATGTGCCAGACATCACGTTATCTATAGACAGACACATAACTGTAAGCAAAGCATATGTTTATCATTGTTGCTGGAGAAGAGCCAGGTTTGCTTTCGAACAGTTATGCTCTATACAGGGTGGGGCAAAAGTAGGTTCACAGTTGTGAGTATGTGAACACTGAGCTTATTCTTGTATTATTATTAATTAATCATTGTATTGTTTTTCCATATGAACAACTGTAAATCTACTTTTGCCCCACCCTGTATTTTGTAAAAAGAAGGAAAGAAACAAAGAAATCTGGGTCTTTCGGAGTACATGCTTTCTGGCTGCTCAGTTTCCGATCCACCGTACCATCTTCAACCGCTTATATAAGCTTAGATTTTTCTCATCCCTTTTTTTCTTCTGCCATCAGAAAAATGAAATTGTCAGTTCAGTAAAACCCAGCTTTGCAGGCCCAGCACTCAAATGAACACAATATATTGTTAGTATGCTCTCAATTATATAGAAAATGTACTACCTTTAAGCAGAAATAGGTGATGCTTACTCAAAAAAGATGTATGAGTGTTTTGGTGGGAGGAAGAGGAGGTGGGGATTAGTATTTCATCCTCCTTTAGGAAGAAAACTGCATGTCCAGAAGCTGCGAGTTCTCATTTGAGTCTTAAAAAAAATAAATAAATAAAGACCACATGCTTAATCATTTCTAGATGATCAAAAGTTTTGCAGTATTAATTTAATATGAATTCTAATCACCTTTGCAAGAATTTTAGAATAATTCATCTTTCACTTCTAACACTTTGACTCAAATATTTAGAATTTCTCAGATCAATTGTTCATTAGTCAGCTTAAGCCACTCTAACAAAATACCACGGATGGGGTGGCTTAAACAGTGCATGTTTGCTCTCTCACATTTCTAGAGGCCGAAGGTCCAAGTTCAGGTTGCCAGCAAGGTCAGGTTCTGGTGAGGTCTCCCTTCCTAGCTTGTAGATGGCTGACTTCTCACTATGCTGCCTGTGCGTGGAAGGAGAAAGGGAGAGAGAGCTCGCTGGTCTCTCTTCCTGTAAGGAAACTAATCTTATCAATCAGAGCCCCATTCTGATAACCTCATTTAACCTTAATTACTTCCTCTGAGACCCCATCTCCAAAAACAGTCATACTGGGGGCTAGAGGGCCCCCAACATATGGGTTTTGGGGGATACAGGTATTCAGTCCATAACAAATAGACCCCCCATGTTACTTTAGAATTATATTCCAAGAAAGAGTGTGAGTTGTTTTGTTTTTTTTTAATGGAAAACAGAAAAGCTAAGCAAAAACAACAGTGCAGAAGCAAAGCCATGCACCCTGCATTGAATGTTATTTTTCTCCTCTGTGCATTTCAGCATCAAATTGGTTTGGGGAAGTCAAGTCGGTTTTGTAAGAGTCCTAGAGAAAAAGGCTACGATTGCATTAATGACTTTAGAATTTGATTCAGAGACTATAATCTCTTTGGCTTCAACATCACCCATCTCTTCACTGCTTAGAAAAGCAAAGTCTGTGAGCCTACAAAGGGGTTAAAACCCCTAATGGCATCACACTTGCCTGTACAGAGTACTGATTGCATCAACTTAGAGTTAAATTGCCACCCAAAATCTAGTTAGATCTCTCCTCAGTGGCTTGGGGATTTTGATTACAGAATGGCTGTGAGTGGAGTGTTTTCTAATATCAAAGAATAGCAATGGAGATTAAAAGCAACTCAGGCTTATTCATTCTATCCAGGGAATATAGACAGAATGAAATATCCATAGCAAAGGGAGCAAATGAACTCTTTGGCAAGTGCTTCACTTTCCACACAGTATCTTAACTCAGAGGCAAGGGAAAAGGCAAAAGGTGAGAAGACCCAAGAGCTAAATTGATAGGGCATCACAGTAGCTAACGGCTATAGATCTTCCAAGTAAAGAAGACATTTCCCTGGAACTCTCCTTTCCCGGCGGATAAGGAATCAGTATTTCCGTTGGTAGCAGATGAAATCCACCTAACCCAATCAGTGAACTCCATGGGCAGAAAGCCCGAAGGGAAGACCCGCAGTCAGTTCTCCCAAAAGAATCTGTTAGAGTAGCATGCAGGGGTATTAGAACTAAATTTTTAAACCAGTGCAGGTACAATACTTTCCATTCTGGACTTCTAAGGTGCTACAAAAGCATTGTGACTGGTGTTCGGTATTTACAAAGGGTTTTTTTCTAAGTAACCCAAATCTCAGCCTCTTCTTCTCTTCCATGAAATGTACGTAACCATACCCTCATTTATTCAAAAGGGTTGTACGGGTTAGTGGGGAAAAGACTACATTTATACAGAGATATGTGCACAAAGCATCACTGCCACTTACCAACTGTGTGACCTCTGGGAGTTACTCTTGCCTCTGATCTTCAGTTCTCACCACACAGGGGGTTGTGGGGATTCCATGGGTTGGTGCCCTTAAGGGGCCTTACATACCACCTGGAATGGATTCCATAAGGTCCTTAACTTCCTTCCTGTTAGCAAAGGGATCCAATAGACAAAATGATGCTAAGGTGGTAACACTTTATATATTACCACTTTAAGGAATATTACTGTTATTGTTTTTTAAAAAAACCCTCAAGAGAAAACAAATTGTCTCCAATAATGGAATTTCAAACAACAGTGATGCTGATATTGTTGACAAGGAAACAAAAGAGTTTTCCTAACTACACTCAAATGACATGCACCCACGTCTCCTTGGGAGCCACCCAAAGCTCGCTCTCAAAGAACCACATCCCAAATGGTGTGTATAAACAAAGCTGTTTCCCATGGGCTGTAGTTTCTTTCCTTGAAGATTCCCCAGCCAGGGATGGGTGGGTGACATGTACCCTCTGCAGAGTAAGAAAGCCCACTACAGCCAGCCTCGGGGAGACGATATCAGAACACTGGGCCGCTGCCCAGTCCAGCCTGTTACAAATATTTCACTCAAGGAAACACTGGCTTAACTGAAAAATAAAGGTTATTGTCAAAGCAAACTAGAACTGAAGGACCTTGGTCAATACTTATTGAATTTCTCTTTCCTGGGCTTTTCAGCTTTCCAATATTATATTGAGTCAAATTCTCTTTCATGTATGACCAGTTTCTGAGATAAGTTCAGACTTAACCAGTAACTTGGCAACATTGAGAATAAATAAGGGACAATTCTGGAGCAGGGATGTGAACTGCCTGTTGCTTTTGGAATTCTGGTGTGACCCCACAGATGAGAGTCCCTTTTTTTCATCTTTTTGTCTATACTTCTTAAATGCCTGTTTGCATGGGACGTACTATGTGGCCTCACTTGATTCTCACAGCAACTCTGGAAAAGAGAAAAGTCAAGGGTTTATCATCCCCTTTTTTTCAAATATGCAAACTAAGCCTCAAATAGATTGAAAAGGACCACTCTATTAATCAGTGCTTGAGTTGAAACTGGGATCCAAGTTAATTGAAAGCATTTCCCACCAGATGAGCCTCTTAAGATCACATCCAGAAGATTGCAGGTAGGGATTTGAGAAGGAGCAAATTAGATTATGAGATGCTGCATGAAGTCAGCCCAGTATCTGGCATGCAACGTGTTCAGTACAAACTCGTCATTATCAATGTCCTTGGTTGATTATTGTTATTGTAATTATTTCTCTATCCCCGAGGGAACTGGAATGAAGTTAAAAGATAGCTTTGCCTATTGGGGCTTCTCTGTATTGAGGTTATTTTTATCATCAACAATCACCACTTCTTAAGTCATTATTGCATGTAGAGTGGGAGGCTGGGTACTGGGACAATGAAATGATAAAGGATCAGCTTCAGCCCTCAAGGCATTATTCTCCAGCTAGAAGGGCTGGCCAGTGGGGACTTAATGTCTAGCAGTAGCGCCCAGAGTAGTATGAGGCAGAGATGTTCATGGAGACTTGATAACAGAAGGTAGGAACTTTGAACTGATCCTTAAAGACTTAAGGAAACAGAGAAGAGATGTTGGGTGCTCTAGGGAGGTGCTGAGAGGGGAGTTTGCGTATTCTGAGCATCACTTGTGGAGAGTGTTAAAAATAGACATAGGCAGGCCCACCTCTAAAAATTCTTGTTCAGTACAGCTGGATGGAATCCTAGTTTTACAGTAACAAGTTCAGTACTAAAACAAACCGAAGTTGTTCTTGGCAGTGGGGACCATTCATTGCTTCTCATCAGGCGTCTGGTACTAACTCACAGAGATTAATTGAATTTAACCAGATTCATCAAATGTTCGTGCTCACAGGAAAAAAAAAAGAAAGAAAGAGCTGACATGTAAGTGTTTTTCTAAAGCTTAAAAGGACATTTGTTGTTTTTTACAATACAAGCACAGTGTAGGAAGGTACCCAGGTCTACCCCTGCATGGGCAGGCTCCACACTCCTTCCTAAGCTTCTCTCTGTATGGTGGCTCCATGTTTTCAGGTTGCCTTCTCTCAGACCAGACCAAGGGAGGTCTGGGCTTAAGTTCTGTTTCACTCCTGAAAGGAGTCCAATGGGGAGAGTTTCAGGAAAGGTATTTAGTTTGCCTGGCCTGGATTATGAGCCCATAACTGCACCAAATGCTGTCCAAGGGGTGCCAAGGACTGTGATGGGACCACTGGGTCAGGAGCCAGGCTGTAAGCAGGGGCTGTGATTGATTGGCAGCCATGATTAGGGTTAGCATTGGAATTGGCATGTGGGGGATGGGGGCAGGACAGTTCTCCAAGATGAACTGGGTATGTCACTAGAAGAAGACAAAGCCCCAGTGATATTCTTTCTACCTTTGACATCATTGCAATTTTCTACTCTTTCAAAGGCTCCAAAACTGGACGCTTCATTTGTGTTTGTGGGGTAAGGAGGACTGGAGCAAATCAAGATGGCTGACCATACTGTATTTCTGACACCTGAAATTAATCAACTTATACAGAATTTTAAGTCTTTCAGCTGATAAAGCAACCATCCCTAATGTATTATCAGTAAAATTAACCAGAAGTTTTTTCTGGAGGGTGGACAAACATCTTGATTTCTTTTGAGAAATACCTAGAAGTGAAATGGCTGGATAATAGAGCAGGTGTGTGGTGAAGGGCATTAGGAACAGCCCAACTCTTTTCCAAAGTGGTTTTACTATTTTGCATTCCTACCAGGCCAGAGTCTCTTTTTTGTCTATAGCCTCCTTCCCTCCACCTGGGCAGAAATTTAGTGTAATAGCCATTCATTGAAAGCCTTGCTGCTGTCAACTATTGTGTTTTCTCTCGGGGCCTGCGTTATTTAGGGGTAGCCAGACCCCAAGTCCACTTAAAGACCACTCCTCTGCACTTTAACAGGAAGACCGTCAGGGAGCGATTGAAACAAATAAGTGTTTTAACATCTGGAAGGAGGAAAGAAAAGTGAGGAGAGGCACTACTATTCCGATGTTAAGTCTGTTCACCTATGCCGCTGCATTGAGATTCTCAGACTATAATTTCTTCTCTTAGCTGGATCACTAGTTGGACTCGCAGCGATATTCTCCTGCACCCAGACTGATAACCACACTCCTGACCATGACCCACGAAGTCCTACCTGAACTAACTTAGATCAGCCTTCCCTTGCTGACCTCCTGCCTTCTCTACCTACCACCCTTCTCTCTGTTCCTCGACACACCCTGGCATTGCCTGGGATACCCCGTCTCTTGTCTGCACACGGCTTCTTGTCCTTAAGTCACAGTTGAATTTTCATCTGAGAGGGGTCATCCTAGTCATCCAATCAGACCCCTCAGTCATTATGTCCCTCAGAGCACTTTTTACAACCCCCAGTTGTCCTTGTCATTAGTTTGCATTTCGATGTGTCTTCCCCCTCCACTAGCACCAATGGACCCTAAGGAAATCTCCATGGCCTTGTGCATGACTGTGTCCAAAATACCTAGACCAGTGTCTACCACATGGAAATTGCTCAATAAATCATATGCGTTTAATGAATGGATGGATACTATCACCCCTCCTCCCACCTTTGTCCTCTTCCTCTTCCCCCAGTCCTTTTACTTTCCTACTTCTAAACCACACTTTATTTGAGTGGCTGTCAGGAATTTGGGGGGAAAAAAAAGCTGTCTTCCCCTGTCATCTGTCCACCTGAGCTCATGACCCCAATCGAACGCCACCTGATATAAAAGCCCATGATCTCAGGATGTCTTGACTCTGTGGCAGTGGAAACATGTCAGTGAGTCCCGGAGGGCCCATCCATTTTAAGAGACCTTCTGAGCTTTAGAGGATTCTTTTTTTGGCAACTAGTCTGAGAATTAGGTTACAATCTAAATTAAGTAGGGCAAAATCTTTCACATACGGCCCAGTTCCAGACCTAGACATGTGCACGCCTGCGCATGCCCAGCCACCAGTATTTGAGGATTCGGGTTATTTGGTTTGATATATGGCACACGCTTTTTTTTTTTTTTGCATAAGGCTTTGACATTAATCAAGTGTTTTCACAGAAATTTCCACATTTTATGCCAAGAAGGAGGCAAGGCAGTTGTGAGTATCCCCATTTTACCGATGTGGAAACAAAGGCCCAGGGAGGTTTAGGATGGTGCCAAAGGTAACACTATTGAACTGGAGTCCTGGGATCTAAACTGGATTCTGCTGCGGGATGTTCTGGAAAGTTACTTGATTGAGACTCTGTTTCCCTTCCTGGAAAATGAGGGAGTTAAATAATCTCCCAGGCAGTGCTTCTCAAACTTCAACGTGTCAACAGATCACCTGGGATTCTTGGTAGATTGCAGTCCTGAATTAGTAGGGCTGGTTAGGGCTTGCTACTCTGCATTTTTAATGATTATTTACAGCTCCCAAGTAATGAGCAACTATTGGTTCGTGGACCACATTTCAAAAAGTGAAGCATGAGGGCTAAGTGGACATGATAGATGAAAACCCTTGGGATCCACGGGCTCATGCTGAATCAGGGAAGCTCTGCTCTGATGAACTATACTTCTGAGACTAAGATTCTCCTCCCAAACGCATCGCTATTTGAGCTGTGATCTTTGGGGAATTCATTGAGTCTGATCGAGCCAGTTCATGAGGATCTAAGTATGTCTGAGAGAGGCAATGATGTATAATTTAACTTTAGGGAGGAAGGGGGTATTTGTCAAACAAACTTCGAAAACAGAAATTTGAGTTTCCCAGAAGTAGTGACATTTTTACATGGGAGTGACTAAATATTGTCCCCACATCTTCCTGGTTTATCCCTACCTTGGTTCGTCTTGGGATAAAGTCAGAGGAAGGGTCGTCTGGCAGCAGATGAGTAGCCTGGGGCTTGGCGTGGCTCCCGGGTCTCCTGGAGCCTTGCGCAGCCTGGGAGAAATGCCCAGGCTGACCCACAGCTTGCTTTTTCTCTGCCAGGAAGAGTGCAGAGCACTGTCACAGCGGGCAAGCCTCTGCCTCCGCGGATTTGCATGGAGAAGAAAGTGTCCGGGCTGGTACAGAGAACGTAAATCACTGTACTTTAGTGTTTCCATCATCTGGTGAAGCAGAAGTGAATTTCCATTATGCCTTATCAGGCCCTGAATTCTCAGTCACTGAGGAATACATAGTTACCTCCAACTGTCCACTAGTCACAGAGGAGAAAATGCATAGGGCAGATCAGTCTTCAGCCCATGGAAATGCAGCTGCGGTCATGTTCGAGGGGTGTTTCTTGGCCTCCACAAGAGCGCGGATGAACGTCATACTCAGCACAGACACGGAACTGTTTCTCCAGATTGCGCAGGGTGACCAGACAGTGCCCTGCAGGGTCACTGCAGCTGAGAGTGGTAGAGGGCGTTGGATGCAGGGTTGCACCGGGGGCCACGGCGAGCCTACCTGCACGGGAATGCAGCTGGGGGTTGTACTTATTTTCACACATTTGCTCATAACCACCCAATGAGTTGTCTGTAATTATTCCCATTTTATAGAGCAGGGAGGAAACAGTCTTGGAGGAAGCAACTGGCGAAGACATCCTGTGGTTGCTTTGACTCACCTTGCCACTTGACCTCTTATTCCAGCTGTCAGAATCAACATCCCCAACCTTCCCACATCCGTACTTGAGAACATGCCCCTTGCACATTTGATCCTAGACTGGGCTGCTAATGAAAATAACCTATAAATTGACAGGACTGAGGAAATAGTGCCTCATGAGCTTATATGGAATCTGCATACCCAGTCCTAATTACAAAGCTGATGCTATTCCGTTTACCTTGTCACCCCTCTCTCGAAGTCCTGCCATGCCATGTAATGAGGGAAACACAGATCGTTCAATCTGAGACACCCGGGGTTCAGACCCCAGCTTTGCGGCTTATTAATTGTACAGCCATTATCAGTTTATTTTTCCTCTCTGAGCTCAGTTTTCTCCTCCATTAAATGGGGTTAAAAATCCAACTTGGGGCCATCGGGGGATGAAATGTAAAGCGCGTGGAATCGTCCCTGGCCTGTGATAAGCATTCAGCAGCCTAATGAGCATTTAACAAAAAAGCTGCAGTAGGCTGCAAATAAGATACAGTAAATTGCAGACCAGGGACTTCAGCCTCGGCTCTTAATTGCTAAAAGATTGCTTCTGCCACAAATGGTAGCTTTGGCTATTAATAGATGCTTAACATCCAGAAGCAAAGGCTAAGGCGTAATACGACGTGTGCTGGTTGGCACGGACACTGCTGTCTAAGAGTGTAACTGGGGCCCCACAAACTAATGTCTTGGCAGGTTCTTGTCTCCTGAAGCACAAAAACAACTAGAACTGTATTTCTCAGCAATTATAATATATTTGGTCAGTTCTATTTTAAAGAAAATGTAATAAATATCAGTATAAAATGACTGACTAAATAATTATAAGTTGAATCCAAAAATAAATGCAATGTCTGCATTTATACATTCTCCACTGGTACTTTGGGATTACATTATTTTTATAAATGCATCTCAACTAAGCATATCAATCCTGATTCATGGTTAAAATAAGCAACCTCAGGCAAAATACAAAGCTTTTTAGAAAGAATAGAATGGTCGGAATCACTTTGAAAAAGTTACTTAACTCTCCCTAGCCGGGTTTTTGTTGTTTGTTTGTTTGTTTTAAATCGGAGCACTGTGGATAATACCAGTTCTGCCTCATGGAGGTGTTGTAGGGACCAAAGGAGATAATACACAGAGAACATCTAGTGCTTAGCAAGATCTCAGTGAAGCATAATCGTGATGCCGCATTGCATAGGCTTTGGGTTGGAGACTGCGCTGCTTAGACTCTACTAGATGAGTTCCTTCGGCTTCATGAATCCCAGTTGCTTCATCAAGGATGGAAGTAGCTCAGCCTGTCTTGGTTTGGATGTGGGGATAAGATGCCCTTTGTCACATCGCTTGCCCAGTGCCCAGGACGTAATTCTTCTCTCCCCACTCATCCACCCACTGCAGCAGTGGCCAACTGTAGGGAGGACAGGCAGGCCAGGGAGCTACGACAAAACGTCCTCACTTCTGCCTGCAAGTCTCTGGCCAAGAGAACCGTCCATATACTTGTTCCCTCTCTTCAGTGAGGTCTCTTCCCAGATGTCACTTCTTCAAAGAGACTTCGATCACCCCATTATCACAATAGTGTGTGGTCAGGGAAATAGCAGTCTCCAGTCTCTGCTTTCTTTCTTCATAACACTGGTCACTACAGAACATCACATTCTATTATGATTTCTATATTGTAAGTCTCCCCCCACTAGAATGTAACCCCCATGAGACCAGGAACCTTACTGACTTTGTTCATTCTCTTTCCTTGGTGTCTAGAGCAGTACTGGGCACAAGATACTCCCTCTGTGTGTACGTTTTGTTGTTGTTTTCAAATCTGCATGAACCAAGATAATTCTGGGCCTACATCACTACAGAAATGGTCAAATGCAAATGTTTCAAATGAAGGATGAAAACTCATTATATTTGTCCCATATCTCTATATACTGGGCAAGTGATAGGATATTCTTAGCTTCCTCTCTGAAACATGTGCTTGTTCCTGTTTTATCAGTGAGCTCTGTTTCAAAACTAATAACAATGACATTTTAAGTACAAAAATATCTAACATTTTTAAAAAAGAGTTAACCTTTCCAGGTGGCATTTTATTGGATGTCTAATTAGCAATAACATTTTGTTGTTTGCCATCTTAAACATACCAGACCCATAAACCTCCAAAAACTTACCTTGGTTAAATCATCAATCTTCATAATAAGAGAATTTCTGTCTTTATAAGTTTTTTTTTTGTGTGTCCTTCTTTCTTCATTCCTTTGACACCAGAATTTTTCATTTGAAACTTTCTGTCTGTACTAGGCTTTCTATTAAGAATATCTCTTTTTAAAAAATGTTTACTTTGAGGTAATTTTATTTATTTTCATGGGTTTCTTTTTCACAAATTAATAAAAGTTTATCCAGTTTCTACTTTCGTATAGTCAAAGACAACATTTTGCAGCTAGTCAAGCAAAGCAGAAATAAGTTAACAAGACAGAAAAATAAAATTTCAGATCATGCTCTCTTTTACTTTATTTTACTGAAGTCTCTACCTTTACAAAGCCCTATTTTCATTTGCATGCATTAGGGATCATGCAAATAATTCAAATATACGAATACATATTTAGCTCGTCTAGGCTTGCCATCTAGTCTTTACATGCCAGTTCTAAACAGAGAAAGAGGAAACCAGATTATTAGGCCAGCTGTTTTAATGGCCTTGGCTCATGTAATTGCACAATAATCCTAGAGAGCAGTGCTATTATTCCCCTTCTAAAAGGATATGAATTGGGGCCCAGAGTGTTTGAGAAATTCACTCAATGTTGCATGGTCCTTAAATGGCTGGCAGTGAAATCCGGTGTGTCTGTTGTTAAGCCCGTATTCTTTCCACAACCCTACCTTGCTTTCCTACACCAGGGACTCAGTCACTGTCCTTGTTCCTTTGCACTGGTTAGCCTTTGGTGCTAGCAGAACGATATGGCACAGGTAGGCTAAAGACTGATGGAAGAAATAATAATGAGAACAATCCTGTGGATCAACAGTTTTGGCCTGGATGAAATTCTTGGTTAAAGAGATGTATCAATTAAATGATAATTTGAAAGAGCTGTTTTCTAGAAATTTTATTTTCCTAAGAAGCGAGCAACACTCTGAATGTCCTGCATAGGAACTGACAACATAAGAAATTTATTTCCTGTGTTTTATATCCTGGGTGCTTAAAAATAAAAGTCTGAAGAGTATTTATTCCATTAAGTCCACCTATCTCTGAACATGAAAGCCATGTGTTCCCCTGCTTTTCCTGGGGAAAATAAAATTCAAAGTGAATTACTCCCTCAATTGTTGATTTAATTTTTAAATGTCTATTTTGTGTCTGGCACTTTGCAAGCTGCTTAGCGCACCCAGATAAATGAGATGCAGCGACTTTTCTCAAACAGCTCACGGGGTGTTGGGAGACCATCACAGGGACAGATAAACACAAAGCTGTTAAGTGATAACTGTAATAATTGATCGTTGTAGAACTACAGACATCTGCATCACGTTCAACCTGGGACGGACGAGGTAGCTTCTGAGAGGAGATAACTGAGCTGTGTTTTACTGGACAAATGAAAACAGATGATCGAAAGTGGAAATAGAAGGGTTTTTCAGGTGAGGAAGAGCACATCATTGTCAAATACATGGTGGAGGCAGGGATCTATGCGAAGGGAGCTCAGATAGTTGTAAGAAATGCCTGGAAGGGGAAGGACACAGTCAGGCTTGCCTCTTCATGGAGCATTGCTTAGGAGTTTACACATAGGGGGAATACAGCTAAGAGATAAGGGAGGCGGTCAGGGTGCAGAGCAGCTCAAACGCTGATGACAGCCAGAACCAGAGCTGTGGTCATGGGGCGTGAAGAGCTGATGGAAAGCGTGAGCAACAGATTCTATGACTATATCGGGGCTAAAATTAGTGGCACTTTGTGATTAGTTGGAAGTGAGCTTAAGGATGATCAAAGACGACTCCAAACATTGCAGTACGGGCGACTGGTTGAGAGAGCAGCACGTTCAACTCAGATAAGACGAAAAGATGTGTGTGCCATTTGGTGGAGAAGGCCAGAGGTTTAAATTTTAATATCTAGCAATGAGGGAAGCATGGGAATTCTAGGAGGAGCTGTCTCACAGGCTGTTAGCTATGGCAAGTTTGGGTGTGGGGATGGCAAATGGGGACAGAATTTAGAAGTGTCAACATAAGAAACGTCTTAACCTGTAGAGAACTTTTATGAGTTTATTTGAGGCAAAACTCATGGTAATTGATGGGAAGCAAGATCTCAAATGCTCCAGAAAATAAGTTTTGCATTTTCTTTTAGGCATTTGAAATTAAGGAGGGAAAATAAAGAAGACTGCGAGAAGGTAGAAGAAAACAGGACAGAGATCAGATTACAGGGTAGTTATGATGATGTGCTCCCTTGAGGGTGGTTATGCCCTCGGGGAGTGGATTACTTCTGGCTTGTCAAAGGTGCTTAAACCTAGATGCACAAGAATGTGGACAGGGCTTGATTAAATACTTTTCACTAAACAAGTTTCAGGCCTTGGGCATAACTTCTCACAATGACCTAGCCACTGAGGAATTTGATTTATTACAGCAAGCCTTTTTTTGTCCACAGAAGTGATCGCTCCAGTTTATGTATAGAGGACAAGGACGAGACAATACATTAAAGTAGTATTTAATGGTGAGGAAGGCTAAGGGGGAATGGTAATAGATTTAGAGTGAGGTATCAGAAAACCTTAGGAATCTTAGAATTGTCACAGTGTCAAATGCAACAGAAAAGTTTAACAAATGAATTTTTTTTTTCAAATACAAGTTAAAGTTTATTTAGAAAGTCACCAAGGTAGAAAAAGCCAGCTGGGCTCTGTGGACTCAGGCAACAAGTTATAGGGGCAAAAGAAGGACCTTTGAAGCTGAAGGAGGGGGGAGAGAGAGAGAGAGAGAGCAAGAGTGCACACCTGCAAAGGTATGAACCTTGAGGGAAGAAGAAGGGAAAGAGAAGGTGCAGGAATGCTCCATGGAGAGAGAGAATGCTAATAGATGATCTTAAAATGATTTATTGAACTTGAAGATTAGGAGGCAGTAAACGAGTGTGTCAGAAAATGTTTTGCTAGAGGGGTAAGAAGAAAGATCACTTCTAATAGATCAAATGGTGAATGGGCAATGAGAAATTGAAGAAATAAGCATAAAATAGTGTTTCAACAGACTTCCACATGAACGTATGGAGTAAGTTGAAGTTTAGCTCTAAGGTCAGGGGTCATCAGAGGCATGGTGTCTTTGTTTGAAACTGAAATAAACCAATTTTCAGTAAGGATAAACATAGAAAGAATATTGTACAAAACTGCAGACTATGGAAGGGAGATTTTCTTTGTTTTGTTTTGTTCCTATGGTGAAGTATGGATCCAAGAAATCTCAATGGAGGGGGGTGGATAGGGAGACAAATTGGAAGAACTGATGAAACTATAAGAGGTTCAGTCTGGGCAAGAGTTTAGAAGGGGTTGTGTGATTACAGAGTGGGAGGGATTAGTGCCGTGCTTAGTGACCAGGGACAGTAGGGAGGAGGGACATAGTTGGAAGCGTCTGCTCTTAAACAGCATAACTTCAAGCCTCATCATATCG
>PVJD01011676.1:0-44704 GCA_004026545.1 Mormoops blainvillei | reverse complement strand
CAGCTACTGGTTCTCCCCTTTGCGAGGCTGCCAGCCCTGAGGGCACCATTTGAGTATGCGTTCCTTTCCCTCTGTCAGATCTCTTCAAAATTGAAGCCAAGCCTGGCAGTTTTTCTGCTAACCCAGCTAAATTTGCAAAGAAATTTGAATATCTCACCCTCTCCTATGACCTCTCATGGCGAGAGATTCATGTCATTTTTTCCACATGCATGCACTAATTCAGAGGAGGGAGGTGGCATTTGGGCCAAGGCAAGGGAACATACGGATGATCTGAACCAGAGACAACCCAATACTTATGTTCCTGGCCCCACAGCAGTCCCCGACCAAGATCCCCATTGGGACTATCGGGCAGGCTTCCCTGACCACTGACAGCGTGACCACATGCTTTCCTGCCTTGTTGAGGGTAAGAAGCAGGCCACAGCTAAGCCTGCCAACTATGATAAAGTTAAGGAGGTCACCCGGGGCCCAGACGAGAGCCTGCCTTTTCACTCTCCAGACTCTCGGAGGCTCTTCGCCTCTATACCAATTTCCATCCCAACTCTAGGGAAGGTCAGTGTATCCCTGTGATGCACTTCATTACTCAACCAGCCTCTGATAATTCAGTGCAAATCCCAAAAGCTAGAAAAGGGCCCTTGGACCCCACCATCGGAACTTGTTGACCTAGCTTTCAAGGGCTTTGACAAACACGACAAGGATAGGTGGGAGGAGAAGAGCTAGCAGGGCCGACAACGGTCCTGGGAGCAGAAGGGGGTTTTCCAGATGGTGGCGTCAGCAATAGAAGGGCCTCTTCAGGCCCAGGGAAGGACTTACCCGAGGGCCCCCAAAGCAACAGTAAGGACAATCCTCAGTGGCACCAGGGCCCCGACATGCTTTAATTGCGAGCAAGAGGGACCCTGGAGCAAGGAATACCCTGAGAAAAAGTGGCAGCCACCAGACGGTGCCCATGTTGCAAAGAGGCGGGGCACTGGACCAGGGAGTGCCCTCCCAAAGGAGGAGATCCAGCCCCCTTTCCGCCATCAGAGCTGGCAGGCGCTCCCAGAGAGGCTCCCTCTGTACTCACAGATCTCGGCCTCCTCCAGACTTTGGGCTGACACCCTGGCATCAGACAAGGCTCCACTTCGCACCACTGAACTGGCCAAGCCTTAGGTAACTCTCCATTGCAGGTAAGCTCATTGATTTCTTAATCGATACTGGAGCCCCTCGCTCTGCACTTTCTGAGCTTTTGGGCCCTTTTTCTCCCTCACCTGTCTCCATCGTAGGGGTTGAGGGAAGACCACCGGCTAATTTACAAACCCCTAGCCTCCTCTGCACTCTGGGAGACCAGGTCTTCGCGCGCTCATTTCTATTAATTCCCAGCTGTCCCACTGGCCTCCTGGGATAGGATCTCATGACTAAGTTAGGCACCCAAATCATTTTAAGTCTCCCAGCTTCATTCCTTGGATTTTCAGGAACTCTCTTGATCTCAACGTCTCTTCCCAATACATTCCCCCCTGAGGTCTCAGACAAAGCGCCGCCCGAGGTCTGGAGCACTGACGTCCCAGGAAAGGCACATCACATACATCCCACCTCTATCCACATGAAGGATCGCACACCTTTCTCTTGCCTTTTGCAATATCCACTCAAGATAGAGGACCCCTGGGGCCTTAAGCCCCTCATTACCAAGTTGCTCACTTCTGGCCTGCTGTGACCCACAGACTCCCTGTAACACCCCATCCTACTTGTCAAGACGGCCGAGAGCCCCTGCCATTGAGCCCAGGACCTACACATAATCGATGAGGCCGTTGTTCCCAATCTTTACAACCTACTCAGCACTGTTCCCTCTCACGTGCAAGTACTCGCTGCCAGAGGCCTACAGGACCCCTGCTTTACTATCCTTCTTCCACAAGGGTCTCAGGACGTCTTTGCCTTTACTTGGACCAATCCTGACACAGGGCGCTCATAACAACTAACATGGACCTCGCTCCCAGAGGGGTTCAGGCACGGCCCCCGTCTTTTTGGACAAGCCCTAGCTCAGAGCCCACCCACTCTTTCACTCCCTGGCAGCCCTCTCCTCCACTATGTGGGAGACTCGCTCTTACACAGCCCTGACCTCAAGTCCCCCCCGCTGACACCCACCAAGCAAACAGAGACTATCATGTCTCCCCAACCAGGTCGCCAATCAGTTGACACGCTGTCACCTACTTGGGCTTCCTCCTCTCACCTGGACAGCGTGCCATTACAACACAGCTTAAGAACCTTATTGCCTCCTTGAAACCACCTCAGACAAAAAGGGAACTTAGAGCTTTCCTAGGGCTGACCAGATACTTCTGTATCTAGATTCCAAAATATAGCCTTCTAGCAAAGCCTCTCTACAAGGCGTTTCAGGGTCTAGAACATGAGCCCTTAGGTTGGAAGACACCTCTATACCAGGCTTTCAATGCCCTCAAGGAAGCTCTCTGCTCCTGTTCTCACACTACCTGACCTTGAAAGGTCTTTCCACCTCTGCGCATGTGAGAGGGGAGCTGTCGCACTAGGGGTTCATGGGCAAAAGTACGACCCCAATTTTAAGGCCCTAGCATATTTTTCCAAAACCTTAGATAGTACTGCCAAGGTTGGCCTCCTTGTCTCCTGGCGCTAGCTGCAACGGCCCGCCTTGTAACCGAGGCCAGCCAACGCACACAAGCCCAGCCCATCCAAGTCTATGTGCCATGTCAGGTAGTTGATGTCCTTAACAACAGAGCCCAGCATTGCCTTGCCTCCAACCACATTACTCAATACAAGACCTTACTCCTAAACAATTCCTCGGCCACACTCACGCTGTACAGGCCTGAACACAGCCACATTATTTCCAGGCCCCCAACAGCCCCCTCTCGAGTGCTCTTGCATCCTGGTCCTAGAACAAACAACCACAGTTCGTGCTGACCACTTAGATCCTCCCCAGTCCTCGCCTGATCACAGATGGTTCATAGACGGCAGCAATTACATCCTCGATGGACAAAGGAGACCGGGGTACGCAGTAATTACTGCCACTCACACAGTTGAAAGCTCTCTCACCATCCAACACCTTGGCCCACAAAGCTGAACTGAGCCCTTATAAGGGCCATACAACTAGGAAAGGGCCTAAAAATCAGTATTTACACTGATTCCAAATAATGCCTATCACAGCCTGCATTCTCGTGCTGCCACCTGCAGTGCACGGTGCCTCCTTGCCACTGGAGGATCCCCCATGGAGCAAGCCAGTCTAGTCCTCGGACTCAGGCCACGATTACTCAAGGTAAAGCACATCAATGCGCTCAGTGCATGGAGGCTTCAGGAAACAACAGAGCAGACAGGGCGGCTAAGCTGGTGGCCTCTCCCCACTTTGCAGCAACACACGCTCTCCTTCCTTTACTGCAGGACAAACACCTAGCTAGACTCCCGAGAAAATCTTGAGACACACTCAGTCGGGGGCCATCTGGGAGGGATCTTGGCTTATACAAGGAGGAAAATCTATTCTCCCCCAGTTCCAGGAGACCTCCACCTTACAAGATCTGCATAACTCCCTCCACAGGGGGAGTCAGCCTCTTTAGATACTCCTCTCTCCTCTTCCATACTCTGACAAACCGAAAGGCATTCCTAAAGACTGTCGTGCCTGCCAGCAGGTCAGTCCGCGCGTCCACCTCAGACCTCCTCCTCTACCCACACATCAGCTGCAGGGACACTTACCCAGACAAGGCTGGCACTAGACTTCGCCCCCATGCCCCCATGTCGTAAACAGAATTACCTACTCACTCTTAGCGACACTTTTTCGGGGTGGAGAGAAGCCTTCCCTACCACTACTGTACTGGCTTCAGAGGTTACCAAGGCCTCCATCCATGATATAATCCCGTGGTTGGAACTTCCACCCTCACTCCAGAGTGACAACGGTCCAGCTTTCACCTTCCAGATCACCCAACAAATCTCCCCGGCCCTAAACATCTCATACGAGCTACAACGGCCTGGCACCCCCAGTCCCCGGTAAGGCTGAAAGACACACGCCGCCCTCAGACAGCAACCCACTAGACCTTCACTGGAACTCAGTCAGAGCTGGACTGAGCTCCTCCCACATGGCAGTCCTCAGACTGTGCATCTGTCCGAGGGCTCCTCTCTTTATCAGCCCCTTTGAGCTCACGTACGACGCCCCTACCTCCTTTCCCAACCGCCTTGCCTCCAACGCTAGGCAGTGACCTTCCCACACGGGAACTAACTGGGCAGCTCCTCTGCCAGTATGCAGACACCCATCCCGCCCAACCTCCCGAATTACCTCTCAACCAACACCTGCCACTGGGACTGAGTTCCGCTCAAGGGCCTCCCTGGGCCAACCAAAGCGCTCCAGCCTCCCTGGAAGGGCCCCTTCCAGGTCAGCCCGACGGCTCCTATGGCTGCAGAACCCTGGGCTGCCCTCCTGGCTCCATCTATCTTGCCTAGAGGCCACCAGCCTGCCCGCGGATACACTTAGGCCTCCAACTACAGACTCGCCTTTCTACTCCCGCCAGGCTCTTTCTGACCCAACACGACCGAGAAATACAAGCCATTCCCCTATATGCTCTGGTATAAAGATACCGTAAAGATAAAGATTTTATTTCTCGGGGACCTGGTATGAATGCCATTATAGCCCTGCTTATATCCCTGGGCTCAGACTCTTTTGTCCCTGTTGGGAACCATAGTATGACCTCTCTCTCTGCTTCTTCATCTTATACTCTCTTCCTCAGGTGATGCTTTTCCCCAACAGCCTTACTCGCCCACCATCCAGGAAACCCTTAATGTTCTCAACAGGAAGACTGCTCAACCCTTACTGAGCTGGTGGCTCTGCGCTAGCACCTCCCCCAGAGGGGCTATTAGCGGCTCCCGTCCCTCGTTCAGAGTGGAGCCAACTAGAAACTTAGCTAGCCCCCACGTATTTGGATCGGCCGGGATGGGCCATCAGTGAAAGGGTTAGGCCCACAGTAGACCACATACTTCTTAATCACTTAGACCAATAAGCACATTATCACCTTCGAGGACCAATATTTTCCTCAGTAACTTTTCGGCCAGGCGCCTCTCGGCTAGCAGCAAGGACAAGGCCGGGACTGACGACCAGCTTGGTCTCTAACATATCCAAGGCCTGCAGTCACTTCGTTTGCCCTGTCCTCCACTAGCACGTGGTCTCCGCAGACACCTCTTCATCAAGTAGCCCAACGACCACTCCAGCTCCCCCTTTTACAGCATCTTTCTCCCAAAACCTCCCAACATAACCCGCCTTGAAATATCGTAGCTTTTGATTCCAGCCACATAGGGCGCGAAGTGGAAAGTAAAAATTAATCCACTTGAAGTTGATAGCTATCAGTCAAGACATAAATTGAGAACAATCAGCATTATACCATACAAGAGATAGCCGACATACTCAAAATACCCCAAGCAATAAAGTTATTGGTGAAAATGAAAAATGTGTCTTTTATTTTATGGAGAAAACCATACGGACTTTTTGGCAAACCCAATACTTAACTGGAAATTTGGGTCCTCTTCAGATTGGGTTCCCTTATTTTGTTAAATGAAATATTTAAGAGTTCCCCATCCTCTGCAACACAGAAGTTAATTGGTGACGTTTAATCCTATGAATAAAACAAAAAAGACAGCCCTGACTGGTGTGGCTCAGTGGGTTGGGCATCGTCTTGCCAACTGACAGGTCACTGGTTCAATTCAGGCACATGTCCGGGTTGTGGGCAGGGTCCCCAGTTGTGGGCATGTGGCAACTGATGGATGTTTCTCTTCCTCTTTTTCTCCCCCACCTCCAAAAGTAAATAAAGTCTTTTTAAAAAATTTAAAAAGGCGTACTCTTTAATATGTTTCCTACCATAAAGTAACCCTGAAAAACTAACTGAAGCCCCCAAGTTAATAGACATGTCTGGGATTGCCTTTAATTTCCAAATCAGACACTTTGAGAAGTTCCTGGTAGGAAATGTTTATGCCTCTAATCCTATGTCCTACAGCCCTTATTTATAAAGACAGGGCAAAGTAACAACTTCAAGCTCTGATTGAAAACTAGCAAACAGTTGTGAAGGGTTCCTAAGGACACCTCCCGAGAAAATTCAACCACGGCATGAGGTCAATCAAATTGGAAATCCTTTACTTTTTCAACTTTTTAATGTTAAAAGCTTTTTATTATGGAAATTTTTAAGCACACAGAAATAGAGGTAATAGTACAGTGAATCGTAATGTACTATTCACTTAGCTTGGCCATTTATCAATAGATGGCCAATATAATTTCATCTATAACCCCCTTACCCTAGGTGGATAATTATCATTTTATCTGTAAATACTTTAAATATGGACAGATAAAATATTTTTTAAAACATCTACAATACCATTATCCTATCAAAAATACTGCTATCATTTAATACCGAGACAACGCAAATTTCTCAGGTGTCTTTTACACTTAGTTTGTTCAACAAGATCCAAGCAAGTTCTCCTCTTTGCATTTTGTTAGCGAGGTCTTTTCTGAACCTTTAAGAGGCAGCTAATTCCCTGTGTAATTTAGTGGAGCGGCAGTGTTTTCCTGAGAAAGATTTGAATGGTCAAAAAGCACTTAATACCAGGGGGTTCATGAAAATCACTTTACACACCATCTAATGCATCTAATTAAAAGGTCACTGGTTGATAGACCACTTAGAAATGTACCTACTGCAACTAAATCCTTGAAAAACCTAGGACTTTGTATTAATTTAGAGTACAAGTTGACTTAAAAGGTCTAGTGAAGCATTTTGTACTGAAAAAAACCTAAAACTTTTAAATTGATTCATTAGTACAACAGGTAACTTAAAAAAAAACCCATCTGCATTCCCATTGAGCTCAGTTTTAAAGCATATAATTGCATTATTGCATAAGTAATACACACTAATTGTAGGTAAAAAACAGAAAGTAGAGCTAAAATGAAGCTTTTAAAAAATTACTATGAACTGGAGATAACTCTTCACTGTCTAAGAACACCTCCAAGATGTAATTCCATTTTAGTTTTTTGATTTAAGGAAACACTGGCTAGGACTAAAGGACAAAGTTAAGAAACCACCAGTTTCTTGAAATCAAATGAATATTAGAAATCTAGCAATATCAGCCTGTACATTTAGTTCATGAGGTAAACAACACAAATTTAAAATTGGTATATACAGTCGATCCCACAGTCCTGTTCGGCCTTGAGAATGAATACCAGCAAAATATGATCCTAAAATATTTTAATGAAGGGACTGAATGACTGGGACTGTAGTCAAGAGAAAATTCACTATAATAAAATTTTCCCATAACCAAGAAGAAAAACATATTATCTACTCTGGTTATCCCAAAGAGAAAAAAAAATAAACACATATGGTATACTTTGCATATTGCTGACCAGAAAAACATTCCGTTTTCCCTGGATAGTTACCATAGTTACATGAGCTGTTTATAACTTCAAGAGGAGGAACTAGATCACAATATTGAAGGAGTTTGAATTATGCAATTATATTTCCTAAAAGCAGGGGAAAGGGTTTTAAATTTAGGGAAGAAAGATATATGTTCAAAGTTCAAACTCTTGTCTAATTTTGATGGTGAAACTTAAAACTTTGTCAAGAATCAAATAAATTGTTCAACCTATACAAATAATGTAATGAAGGACTGGATCCATGTCACTGAAGAGATGCCAACACGTTGTAGATACCACTTTATCTTTGTGTGCTATCTTACCTTAAACTGTTTTTGCAGGTAATCAGTGATCCAACAATGGCCTAGCATCTTGAAGTAGCCAAGCCACATGTAAACTGAAGCTTTGACTTCTTCCCTTTGAAAGCTTGAGGTTAAAGTTTAACTCAATGCCCATCAGATGCTCCTCTTAATGTTAGGGGTTTTCCTATTAATTTCATCAGGAGGACACACACGGAGTGGTAGGGAGGGAATATATTGAAACCTGTGGTAGCATAGATTTTACCCTTCCTTAAAATTATATGTTCTTTTCTGTTGTTTTCCTAACAACCTCACAAAAGGATGATTTTATGCAGGAACCATGCACAGTGCTCAATCAACAGAGATTAGATGAGGGAAAAGAAGAGGGAAAAAATGCATTTCAGGGTTGCACAATTTCAGATGGTTATTTTTCATCTCATAATCACTATAGACTGTCATTTTATAGCTAAAAGTAATCTTGGATCAATGATTTCCCCAAAGGAAGAGAAAGCAGGCCACAGGCAGCCTTACTCTGTAGCTGGGGGGGCCACTGCCACAGGTGGGGGTTTAATTGATCACAACAGTAGAGATGGGGAAGAGGTTGAGGAACCCTATTATAGATCCGCTCTAGACCAGCTTTATCCTACAGGTGATAATATGGGGACTCAGAGAAGTTCAAGTTGCTTGCTCAGGGTCACATACCAATTCACAAAATAAGTGTATACCTAAAAATTTAAGACTAATACAAATATTAGTTAATCATAGTTTCTGGCTGATAATCATTGGAAAGGGAAATAGTGCCCAGGGTGAAAAAAAAAATTGGGATTGTTTTAAATGTTTTTTTTAAAGATTTTTAATTTATTTTTTAAAAAGAGGGGAAGGGAGGGGGAAAAAGATGGAAACGAACATCAGTTTGTGGTTGCCTCTTGCGTGCCCCCCACCAGGTACCCAGCCCACAACTCAGGCATGTGCCCTGACTGGGAATTGAACTGGCAACCGTTTGGTTCACAGTCTGGTGCTCAATCCACTGAACCACACCAGCCCGTGCAGAACTTGGGATATTATAAAATTACTTTTTTGGAGAAGTTTAGCAGCAAATTTAACAAAATTACCTCTAAAGGAAAACTAGGATTTCCTGAACAATAATATTTAGAATATCACAAGATTAAAAGGACTAGAAAGCATATGTCCTTCAGACTTATTGAATTTCAACAGCATATGGCTTATACTGTCATCTAGCTGAAGTATGAATGGTCTTTTAAAAATAAACTAATGCCCTGGTCAGTGTGGCTCAGTTTGTTGGAGTGTCGTCCCATAAACCAAAAGGTCATGGGTTTGATTCCCAGTCAGGGAACATGCCTGGGTTGAGGGTTTGGTCCCCACTGGGCATGTCCTGATCCATGTTTCTCTCCCACATTGATGTTTCTCTCCCTCTTTGTCTCCTCTTCTTTCCTAAGAATGTCCTGGGGTAAGGATTTAGAAAATTATTTTAAGTAAGTAAATAAACTAATGCTACTGGCCAGTTTTTTTTGCTAAATCTTTTTTTCACTTTAAATAATTCTAATTGATTATTTATTGAGGTCTTATTGGATCTATGGTTACATTAATTACTCTTGGCTGGTTAATTAGTCCAGCATTTTGGTGAATATTGACTTATCTATCTTCTGAAGGTAACAAATTTTTTTAACTGCATATCTAATTTATTTTCTTTATTTTTTAAGATTTTATTTATTTTTAGAGAGAGGGGAAGGGAGGGAGAAAGAGAGGGAGAGAAACATCAATGTGCAAGAGATACCTCGATCAGTTGCCTCTGGCATGCCTCCAACCAGAGACCTTGCCTACAACCCAGGCATGTATCTCGGCCAGGAATTGAACTGGCATCCTTTTGGACTTAGAAACACATTTTTTGTGAAGGGTTTTTACAGTTTATCAGTTTAGGAGTAGCCTTTTCCTCATTCAGTATAGCCTTCAATGTGTTGACCTTTCTTAATTTTTGTGTGATCTCATTTGAGTATTTTAAGTTAAGGTGGAATAATTTTTATCATTTTTATGAATCGGGTGTTTAAAAGTTCATATTAAGGTTGATGTTATGTGTTAACGCCATCCATCACTCTGCTTATGACCTCAGAAGAGACCTATGAAATATGTTCACGCAAGAAGAAGTGTTCCCGAAGTTTCTTCCTGAACTGTGTGGTCTTCTCTACAGCATTAGAATTTAGCAGAAGTGTCTAATGAAGAGGAATGTGAACATAGATGGTAATGAGAAAGGAAAAAGATTGGGAGAAGAGCCCGGATGTCACACAGCAAAGAGGATGAGGTGCAGGAAGCAGCTATTAATACAGCATTTCTGCTGCATGGCTCAAAGAGCTCCAAGAAATTGACTCTACCCTGCTGTACTTGCTTTCTAGGTTTTCCTTTTATGTGTGGAGGTGGTGGTGCTGCATCACATAACTGTACTCTGGTACATATTAAAAAATATGTATATATAATATATATGTAACATGACCGTGTGCATGTGCATTTGGCTCACATGGTTTTAGAGGCCAAGAAGCCCCAGGATCTGCAGCCAGCAGGCCGGAAACGCAGGCACGCCGACGGTTCCAGTCTGAGTCTGAAGGTCTGAGAACCAGGACAGCTGATGGTATAAATTCCAGTCCCAGGCTGAGTCTGAAGGCAAGAGAAGACTGTTGTCCCAGCATGAATGGGCAAAGAGCAATTTTTCTCTACTCCACCTTTTTGTCCTATTCAGGCCTTCCGTGGATTGGATGTGGCCAACAATGGGCTTTCAAAGTCCATGGATTCCAATGTTAATCTCTCCACTCACAGACACACCCAGAATAATGTTTAACCAAAATCTGGGCACCATTGTGGCCCACATAAGTTGATACATAAAATTAACCATCACAAATACATACGTATATATATTTTAAAAAGAATAGTTAATCATTACAGCACTATTATACGGATGTTTCCAAATGATTTTGATTATGCACACTATTCTTGAATTTAGTTATCTTCTGTGTTTGCCTTCAAGCGCTTCAAAGTGTTTTGAAAGTGGTAGATGAATGAAATCGATTCTTTCTTTGCACTACACAAAATTGGGAGTTGTAAATTTTTAAAACAGTCTTTGATTTTGGAATTATACATATTCTCTGAAGTGGAACATACGCTGTTATGTCCCTCATGGACACTTCCCTTTAACTCTTTAGGATATTCCCACTGGAAGTTTAGGTATTTAACGTGATTTTTTAAATGCTTAGGATGGATTTAATTGTGGCTATGAAGAATGTACAATCAAGTGTTTTAATAATTAGATGTGACCTTTGACTATTCATCCAACTGTACCTGAGAGCTATAAATTTAAGATGTGTTTTTCTCAGCAGTGAGCAGCAGATATTTAACACTTGTGAGGTCAGTCAGGCACCAAGTAAATGAAGTTTGCCATGGAGCACTTATTTCATAGCTTTTCCCACACTCTCTAGCTTCATTCTAGTGAAGTTGCAATTCTACTTCATCTCCTCTGCCCCGAAAGAAGTCTTAAAAAACTCAACAACTTGTTTGCTATTGCTACTGAGATTTTATTTCTAAATATTTCTTGACTCTTAAGAGAAGTCTTTCTTATTTAAAGTTACCTGGAGTAACAGGAGGCTACCTTATTAGACTTTTAGGATTACATGGCAAACGATTGTGATCTGGCATCATTTACCAGTCTTACGGCAGTTATCGAACTGCACTGCAGAATGCATTTTTAAGCTATACCACTTTGTGCTGTAACTTGCTCAGAAGCAAGGCAGTCCACACTTGTCGTTTACGAGGTTCAAAAGTCAACACTTTAAAGATAGTTTGACTTAAAAAATAAAGTCGTGGTGGCGGTGGTGGTGGTGAATTCAGGCCTCTATGTGGTAGGCAGAATAATGAACTTTAAAGATGTCCATGTCCTAATTCTTGGAGCTTTGTGACTATGTTATGTTACATGACAAAGGAGAATTAATTTTGCAGACAGAATAACGCTGGTCAGATGATGTTAAAATAGGGAGATTATCCGTGTGAACCCAATGTAATCGATCACAAGGGTCCCTGTAAGTAGAAAAGGGAGGTAGAAAAAGTGGAAGAGAGTCGGAAGTCAGGGTCAGAAAGAGATGTAACACAGCAGGAGGATCGGTGTGTCGCAATTTGAGGCCTCACCCCACCACTGCTAGCTTTGCAGATGGAAGGAGAGCGAGAGCTATGGAATGCAAGCGGCCTCTGGAGGCTGGGGGGAAAAAGGAAGCCGATTTCCCCCCAGAGACTCCAGAACGGAACACAGAGCTGCCAAAAACTTGATTCGGGTCCAGTGAGACCTACATTGGACCTAACCTACAGATATGTATTAAACCCCAAATTTGTGGTAATTTATTATACCAGCAATAGAAATCAATATGCCGTTAACGTTATTTTAGTTTGTCTGCTGTAGGTAGAGGCTTAGTAGGGGAGCTTGGCTTTGATACATGGCGGCATGGATTCCCTTCAAATAAAAAGGGACAGGATTTTAAAGTCTAAAAAAACCACCAAAGTCAACAAAAAACTCACAGGTCTGTTTCATGGGAACAGAGCTGAGCTGACCTTATACTATTTTCTATATATCACTTTCTCCCTCTTGCTTCGTACTGATGGAGGTCAAAAGGGGTTTGCACTTTTTGCTTTTTTACTATTCTCCCAGAACCAGACTCACACTGAAATCTATAGGGTGTCTGACTTCTGAAGTGCTATCTTCCCTAGTTTCAGAAAGTAAATCTTCAAATCTTTACTCATTTATGTTAGCTCATATCAGCAAAAGGTGACTAGTAAGAAAAAATTAATGGAGCAAAGGAAAATGAAAGGGAAGCTGAGCAAGCAAAGAAGGGTTTACATCGAATGTACTGAAGAAAACTTGATGTAATTAAGGGGTATCTGTAGGAGAGACCACAGCAGAGTTGGTTTTATTCCATACCTGAGCTGACATAATTCTTCATCTGCCTGGTTCCTGAAATAGCCCCCAAGGTTTGTGAGCAGAGAGAAAAAAACCTAACCCAAGCAGCCTTACTTACTTCACCTGATAATTTGATTTTAGGCTACTGTCTTGAAATAATTCCCTATATAGAAGAATGTTGGAAAAAGTAATTTGTTATCAAGTATAAAGAGCCGCCAGTGTCAACAAATAACTTTAGGCTATCCTCAAGAAGTTTTTAGAATTTATATGCTATCCGTGCTTCATGGAACCACCAACGTTTATTTCAGATTACTTTTTTCTTTTAAGTAAGACTTTTCTAGTAAGTTTACTCATACAGCAATCTCAGGGATTCCAAAACTTCAAGGGACATCATTCATTTTTATCAAATGACGTTATATTCCATGCGAATGATGCCCCTGGTGTTGTGCAACTCGATGGCTCTGTATTTAAGGTCCCGATGACTGGTATTTCTTATTCGAGCCTCTTTATTTTTCTCTCTTGAACCCTCCTACAGAGTGATGCATTCTGTGTTTATAGTCGCGGTAACCCAGGAAGGTTCATCAAATGAAAATTGTCATTACTTCCACCGCTCCATTTCTGACACAGGTGAAGCTCATGCTATAAAGTAGAGGTCAGGAACCACATCTCAAATGTCTCCTTCCCTTCTTTACACTTCTCACAATCTACCAGGGCTGGATCTTCACTTCGCTATCCCTGGTTGGGACTTCTGTAAAGTCACATTATCCTTTTCTCCTTTTCTATATGAGCCATAATAGCAGAATGACAGCTAAGGAATGTGAATCACAGGGAAAATGAGTATATTCAAAATAGGATTAATACCTCTCTTAATTGCATTCAGAGTTTTGAAACATAAGGACAGAAAGGTGCACATGCTTCACTCCGTATTGGTTTCCAAACTGCAGGTTGAGCATGTGCGGTAACTCATGAAGCATAGTCCACCAGCACAGGGCATGTGGCTATAAGCTAGAAATGCCTCCATGCACGTCCATCAGTTTTGACTTCATGAAACCATCTTTTTCTTAGCTAGTATAGAAAAATATCTAATAAATAATCAAATGGTAAAGGGCAATGAGAGGCTTGTTTCAATTATTGATTACATCGCCTCTGGAAATTGTCCCTTTGCATTCTGCAAATAGAATGTCAACATATTTTGCAATGATTATTTGAATTATATATGGAGCAGTTTCCTTTAGAGTTTACTTTTTTAGAAACTTCCTAAATAAAATTTCTCAAAATGTCCTCAAGCATTATTACACTTATTTTCTGGAATGTAGGAAACACATCAAGGACAGCGGGTCTCACTCATGTTCACACTCGGTGCCCCAGTTGGAACCAAGCCTTTAATACCAACCCACCTCACAGGGTTTGGAAAGGTGTAAGAAACGTCATCAACATGCTGTAGGTATCCAATAGATGGTGGCTGTTCACATGGTGAGTTCCTGCAGTGCTGAAGCTAAATGTTATGTGGGCATTAAATTAATAACTATTGGACTTTTTATATAAATGGACCCAAAAATTTGGATTAAAAACACGACACCATTCTTCAAAGCCAACTTTCTAACTGTACCATTAAGCAAAAAAATCCTGACTTTTAACACTGTCAAGAATAATCAGTCTCAGGACATCACTTCGCTTCATTGTTTTTGTTGTTTAATTTTTTCCCATCTTAATCTAACTTCAATTGCACTCATGGGATAATTCCCTTAGTTGAGAATATTCTGGTCATGCAAGTACTAGAGAGAAACATTAATAAACAGAGCTACTGATGTAACTCATTTCAAGGAAGTGAGGCTTTGGAAAGATGTGTGGACACTAACAATAAACTTGTTGAAAACCTGTCTTAGGGGAGTATCAGAAATTTTAGCATTTGAAGAAATGAGAATAGTAAGCAACACAACGTAGTAAAAGCCTGGGCTCTGGAATCTGGCTTGAAATCGATCTCTGATCAAATTCCTTTTCTGGTTTTCTTCCATCTGAGAATAGCTAGCCACAAGGCTGTGAGGAAATCAAAACACATATAGAAGCAGTTAAGAAACTAAGGTACACTGCACTACAGTGGGCACCGGAAGTGTACTGTCAAGCTCGCTGAGGCAGCTGTTAGTCCTGCCTTATAGATGAAGTTTAAATTCCCAGAGGGAGCCTAGATTCTCAACCACATTCCAAAAGTGGTTTTCTTCTGCACTGTACTATGTTGAATTAGAAAACATGCATTCTTCTTAAATCATGAATTCTTTAAAATTTGATTTTATAAGCTTTTAATAAGTTTATAGCATATAAATGTTTACAAATTAAACAGTATTTGTTTTTACACTAAGCAGCTTCCTCCAATTCTACCACACCAAAATGCTACTCGAATTTAAAATATTTTCAATAACCTTTATATTAACTTGAAACAAGCCAATTTAGGAAGTTACTAAACTACCTAATTAGATACATTATAGGAATTTATTCTTTGTAATTCGCTCACCTTTCTGACAATCATTGTCCCACAGTATACACATTCCAAGACTGAGGAAAGAGGTAAACGTGCTTTCACACATTCATGTTATCGCTTCTCACAACCCATTTTTAAATTGTGGACAAAACTGTGATATCTAATTTAACATTCTCAAGTCAATAATTTTTAAAGGTTATCCGGTGAAATTAAAACCACTCTGATTTCAAGTATATAAAGTATCCTTGCCTATTATTTCTAGAACAGAAAATGGAAGTAACTTCCACATATTAAATTGTGCTACTTATGTTCGGTTTTCCTAGTCTAACATAACTGGCATGAGAAAGGTTGTTTCTTGATTTTTCTCTGTACATTATCACCATTACTGCTCAATGTGCAGCATCCTGAAAACCAGAAGTCACAAACATAACAAACTATATTGGGCCCAAGTTTGAAGAAAAATGAAACAGACTACAGTAGAGTAATACAATTAGAATCACCGAAGACAAAAACAGGATTCCCTTTTACGGCTACTAATGTAATTCAACTGAACAGGCTGATTAAAGAGCGGAGCATTGCTCTCTATTCTTCCCAGTATTTTTAAGATTTGTAAACCAAAAATCCATCCAGTTCTAGATTTGCGAACTGTACCTTCTCTATTCACAAAATTGTATATCAGCTATGAAAAATGACTTGGTTGTAATTTATAATGACTAGTAGTGGGACACTTATTTGCAGGAATTGGTTCTGCCCAACGGGGGGAAAAAAAACACAACTTCTTGAAAAGGTAAAATAGCTTAAAGCATTTAATATCTAAACAAATCAATCTGTTAATAGCAGTAGTCACAAAATATGCTTAATATAGAAACCCACATTTATGTCTTTTAAGAAAAAGTGTAAATTGTATTTTACCTCAAAACATAAATTATTAACCCACTTAAAGAATCTTCAGTGGTCAAAACCATGGTGACTTTAAACAACTTCAGAATAAAATAACCTTAAGTACTTTATACTGCTTTGTATCAAAAAAATGTTTACAACTTCTCATAAAAATAGTCTGAGGCAACTATTTTTTCTTTTATTCTTTAACAGACATGTTCAACATTATGGGCAACATTCTTAAAAGCTTAAGCTTCAGACTTTCAGACATTCAAATACTATGGTCCCCTTTTCTTGATGTGGGAGGTTAATTCCACTAGGGAAAAAAAAAGTATGGTAGACAACTTAATACATTTTCACCAAATCAATAGTAGTACAAAAGTTTTAAGACTCTACAGAACTACACATCGTACCTAATGTATCATTAAAAATAGAAGACAGTATTTTCTACAGCAAATAGAACAGCATACTGGTATGCTGTTAATGTGTATCTTTTAACGTGTACTGTCATTCATTAATCATTTACAATTTCTACTGTGTGAAGAGAATGAGAATGTAAATTTTCTGCAAAACTGGAAAAAAAGCAATATAAAATTTGTGAAAGCCCTGTTTATATTATACAAAAGTAAGCCAGTTTTTCTCTAACAATACCAGATACTGTGTACAGTGACATTTTGCACATATTATAGCAATTCTTGAGGATGTTTTAATGCTGGTGGTAAGTTTACAGGCCTTGATTCTTCATCAAGGAGCACTAGGTCTTCTATTTCACTGCCCCTGTATTTCCTTTTACAGATTTTTACCACCACCTTTTTCTTGAGAAATAACTTCAATGCTTCTCTTGATGCAACTGCTTTTGCATTTTCTTTGCTTTTTCCACAGCCAGTGCCTAAATACACAGACTTGCATCTCAATTCACACACAATACTTTCTTGAGAGCTCTTATTTTGGGGCAGATCTGCCAGTTCTTTTAGTGGGACAAAAAACACATCCAGTGTTGCTTTCAGGGCCTCAATGGCTGCGTTTAGGAGCTCTCCATGATTCACATTGGGACTAAAGCCACCGACAGCTACCAACTTCCATGCCACTGTTTTATACAGTCTATTGAAAAAAGGCTGCTTCTGTTTCACATCTTCATTGGTTAACTTGCAACAAGAGAATTTGACAGATGTTTCATTTGACTGGGAAGTACTTTTAGAAGGCAACTGGGATGTGCTAGTCTGAGAACTACTCTTAGAAGCCAGCTGGGACACACTTGCTAAGGAAGTGCTTTTGGAAACAAGAGATCCACTGGTCTGTGGGCTGCTCTTGGAAGCTAACAGTGATGCAGCTACCTGTGAAGTGCTTTTAGAAGTCAGCATCGATGTATTTGCTAATGTGCTGCTCTTGGGAGTTAATAAGGATGTGCCTGACGAGGAACTGTTTTTAGAAACCGATGATGAAACACTTGCCTCTGAACTAGTTTTGGAAGTTAACCCACTTGTAGCTGTCTCTGAACTAGTTTTAGAAGACAACAGTGGCAACTCTACTTCTGAGCTTCCTGAGGAGCCCAACAAGGGCACCTCGATCTCTGAGATGCTTGGAGAAGCTGAGACTGAAGAGCCTTCCAAAGCACTCTTTTTAGGTGATCCACTCTGTTGACTGGAATCTGTGGACGGGGTCACATGACTATTCACACTGGATCTCAACAATGCAGAAACAAATGATGCTGAACCATGTTTATCTGGGGCTTCTGATTCAGAAGCTTTTCCAGACCCTGCCGTTGTTACCTGAGAAGAAATGCTGCTGCTGCTTTGGCTGGAAACAGATGGATCTCCGTCACTTGTAGAGCTACTCTGATTTGAGGTGCCCGAGCTCCGAGTGGAGTTCCCACCACTCTCTGATTTGGTAGAGGACCCCGTACTCGCTGAGCTGTTTTCCTGCGGAGCTGATGCACGTTCTGTTTTGGCAGAAGTTTTTGCATGATCTTGCTCAACTGCAGAATTGCTTTTTCCTTCTATAACTCGTTTTTTTGTCGGCTCTTCTACCCCTTCTAAAACGAAGAAAAACAGATATGTGACTATACCTCATACACATCAGCTGAAAATTTACAAGACACATATCCATTAAAATAGAAGCACAAGGCAAAAATATTTCAGGATCAGTAGTTTCTTTAAAACGTGTGAAATAGCTTCATTAATTTCTTAAAACAGCATTAAATAACAATTTCTAATATTAAAAAATCAGCACAGACATTTGACACTTCAAAATCTAAAGCGGTTAGAGGAAAACTATCAAATTCAGAGCTTAAAACACACAGACACATAAATTAGGTTTAACATTTCAACTTAACATATAAATTCCAGCTCATTAAAAAAAATGATAACAGTAATTCCTAATTATATCAAACTTATGTTCTAAGCTCCTATGTATGTTCACATCTATGATCTGCTAACCATTGCTACTTGATATCCCTCTTTTCTTCACCTTGGCAACCAGTTCGTCTCTTGTTGTATGGATTGGTGCATCTGTCACTTTGATGCCTTCAGCCATACTAAGTATTTTATCCATAACTTTTTGAGGGTACCTGAAAAAGAAGGAAAAGCCACTTTCAAAAAGTGTTCTTTCTAAGTTACCGCTTCTGGTGTGGGAAAACAGGCCTCAGGCATTTCCTGGTTGTAATTAAGAAAGTGTATCAACCGCCAGGAACTGCTTCCTGGAACCCCAGACACAAGTGCCGCAGAGTCTGGGGGGCGGGGTCCCCCCTTACGAGCCTCAAACTTAAGGGCCCACCCACAAGAGCGCTGTCGGCCGACATCTCCACCAGGAGACCCCCACCGAACCGGGGCGCCGACAGACGGGGCTCCGACAGGCCGTGCACCATGTCCGCTTCCGGCAGAGACGCCCTTCTCGCCCTAGAGGGCGGCCGGCCCCGCGGGTTCCCGCGCTTCACAGCGTCCCCTCCCCGCGGGGACGGCTCCGGGCCGCCGTCCCCGGGCTGAACGCAAAACCCGGAGAGCTGCTTAGAGGCGCCTCCTCACTCACCGGCACCCGAGGAAGACGTGGTTGGCCCAGGCCATGGAAAAGGAGATGAGCTGCTGCAGCTGCCGACTGCGGCTCCCGCTCTCGGCGTCGGTAGCGTCCTCCGTGTTGGGGGAGGCAGCGCCGCCCGTGGGGGCCAGGTCCCCGGCGTTGCGAAGCAGAAACTCCCGGCGGTGGCGCCAGTGTTTGTCAGTCTCGCCGTCGCAGCGCAGCGCCTCCACCCAGGCGGCCACCCGCGGGTTCTGGCTCAGGTACTCCGACACCTCCTGCGCCATGTTGGGCCTACAGGGTCGTGGAGGCTGCGAGCAGACGCTGCACCGGGAACAAGGCGGGTGCGCCGGGCGAGCGGCCCTGTCACTGCGGCCTGCACTGACCGGCCCCCAGAGAACGCCCCTCGGGAGGCCCAGACCCCAAACAACAGCGCCCTGAGCAGCTGCACCGCCCACTTCCGCCCGCCGCCGGCTCCTTCCCTTTTATAGCCTCGCCGCCGCCGAGCGCCTGTGCGTCCTTCCGGCGCGGCTCTCCCAGAACGCCTCGCGGCGCCGTAGCCGCCGCGGCGCTGCGGCCCCGACAGGCGGCCTTAGCGGGAGGAGGGGGCAGGACGGAGGGGAGGCGGTGCTCGCACCACCCGCCCCTCGAGGGCGGGCCGCAAGTGGATTCCCGTGGCGTCGGGGGCCTCGGCACGAACCCAGGCGTTCCGGCTCGGCTTTGTGACGACGTGTGCTTCGCCTCCGCCCTCCGCCGCCTCGGCGCCAGGAGTCCTGGCGAGGGAAGCGGGGCTACGCGGCGAGGGTGGCTGGCGGCCGGGCAAAGTCCTCCTCGGCCGCCACGGCGCGTCCTGGGTCGTGCGTCTCCGACCGAGACGTTGGCTTTGAGCGGAGCCAGAATAAAAGCTCGCCTCCATCTTTTGATTGTGTCGGAAACAGCTTGGAGCGCTGTTTGAATGTAGACCAGCGAGGCTCTCTGAGGCTGTCCCGGTGGCTGCGCATTTAAGAATGTGTGGGTGCATGATAACTTAATAATAGAGATAATAAGATGTAACGATTAACCCGCCTCCTGTTGCCCTGCGCAGCGCAGTCTTTGACACTCGCCCTTGCCCTGCAGGATCGGGTTCGGTGTGCTGGCCTCAGTTCAGCCCCCCAATCGCCGCTTCCTCCCGGGGTGGTTGGTCTGTGACAACGCCCCGCAGAGGCCGTTCTGCAGCTGTCGCATTTCCTTTAACAATAACCCAACTGGACAAATAGCCGGGAGGCGGTGTGAAAGAGTGCCTGTCGATCTCCACCGCCCCAACCTTTTCCTTTTAGAGCTATTTTTTTTCTTGCATTTTTTTCCACTTTAGAATGTCCCCTCTTAAAACATTTACTGCCGGCTTGGTTATTATATGTTTCCAATTTCATATACAGGGTCTGGCAGAAGTAACGCCTGCTTGAGTATGGTTGGTAGGGTAATAATATGGGTGTGATAATTTATAGTTTTAATTTGAACATTTCACCTAAAATGTCATACGGTGTGCTTGAGTGTGATACCGAATGTTACAGAATTTCATGCTTGTGATTTTGTAATAAAAAGGGGGCTTTATTTCTGCCAGACCCTGTAAATGATTAATAAGCTAAAATAGGTGATATAATAATGACAAATTATGAAATAATAAGGTCTTTTCACTAAATGTGGATTTGATTTTAAAACGCTGGAATCAAAATAATCAAAAATAATCACTTAGACTGGATGAGATTAACAATTTTAAAAAACCATGTAATTTACACGGGGGAAAAGTGGGTTTACAGTTGTTTATGTGGAAATTAGTACAATACTTAAGAATAGATGCACGAATAAACTGTTCTGTGTACTCACGAGTGTAAATGTAGTTTTTCCCCAGCCTGTATACTTGCTGGAACAATCAAAATTCAGCTATTATGTGAAAATAACATTGTCCACTTTGCTGCCATGCCAAAAGAAACAATAAAAATATAAACATGAAGAAAATTTGAATTTTGGGGTTTTGCGTCTAGTTTTGCTCTTCCTTTCAGGGAAAATTGCCAAAACTTAGGAGGGGTAAAAGGATGCAGAAATCCAACATTTAACAGGCTGGAAAATTTTATGGTCTTTGCTTTCATGAGTTCTTTGGCAAGGGGGAGTTAGCAAGTAATAGAATCTGTGATTACATATCTAGATAATATTTGTGCATTTTAAACCGAGAACGTTCTCACTTTTTTGGTTGTTGCCCTGTAGCTTCCACATAGGCTTCCTCGCCTTGAAGGGAGAGAAATAGAGCCTGAATTTCGAATTATTTTGTAAAGTTATAATAAGAGCAGCGTGGCCTGAAAGCTCAAGTTTTTATTAGAAAGAACCAGGTACTTGACAGAAAAGATACATGTGTTTTTTTTTCATTCCTATAAAGTTGACTTTGCATGTAAAGATTGAGGGCATAGACCACGGACCACAAAGTTGAGGAAAATAGCATTTATCTATTATTTTGTAAAGGCCTCATCATCATAAGGGGACCAGTTCCTAAGTGCCTCTCTGGTCTGGAGGGCTTTAGAGAGAAAGGATGAGAAGCTAACTTGTGAAAATCAACGGTGGGGACTGTGAGGCAAGCGTTGGCTCTGCCCGGACCATCCTGTTTTACGTTAAGCCTCAACCTAAAGAAATGTCAGTACATTTGTTTGCTGCTGTGAGGATGAAATAAGATTGTGAAGTTACCTTTCATGGAGGTTAGTTTCCAAGATCAACATGTAAATGAAAGTCCGGTCTGATTCCATTGCCTGGGAAAGCCTGTTGAATGGCAGGCACTTCACTTGATTGGCAGATACTGCATTTTCCTTAACACCGACGCAGGACGCTCCACCACCAAAAGGATGAGAACTCGCTAAAGGCTCTGGTGATGTTGGCATTTTTTAGCACTGAGTGTTTTTTAATTAAGGTATGTACGTTCTTTTTTCAGATGTGATGCTATTGCACATTTAATACACTATACTGTGGTGTAAACAGCTTTTAGGTGCACTGGGAAACCAAAAAATTCACGTGACTCCCTTTTTTGTGGTATTTGCTTTGCTGCACTGGACCAAACCCGTGGCATCTCAGAGGAGTGTCTGTACCTTCTTTTTCTGTGGCATAGCGATACCTCGATTTTAGAAAGCTTCCTTGGGCATCTACTGATGTGAAGAGGTAGGGAACTGTGGAATTTGCTCACAAATTCTAGTTTATTTAATTTCCGTTGCAGTGACAAAAATTATGATTTAAAATGGCTTTTGCTGAAACAGAAAGGGAATTTACTGGCTGTTACTGACAGTCCTGAGAATAGACTGTGGGCTCCAGGTACTCAATATACTATCATCGGGAAGCTTTCCTCTTCACCTTTGTGCCTTCTCTGTGTTAACTTCAATCTTGGGCGTGCTCTTCCGACAGAGTGGCAAGATGGTTCCTAGTAGCCCACGGCATATGTCCTCCATCAGAATTTATTTTTCCTGGGAGTTTCTGCCAATGTCACAAGGTTCTGCTAAGAATCCATTGATTCTGTTGGGTCCTATATGTATGCCTTAAGTAAACATTCTAACCAAGGGTGTGAAGTGTTTTGATTGTACAGATCTGAGCCATGGGTTCACCCTAAGAATCATAAAACATCTGAGTAGGGTCAATCTCATGCCAGGAAAATAACAAACTCAATAAATCAAAGAATTTACATTCCAGGGAGTGGAGGTAACAGCCACATGAACAGAAGAGTCACCAATACCAGAAAAGGTGACAGTAGGTGGTTTCACATGACACAAGACAATTCTGTGGGAGGCCCTGTTACCAGAATGACTTCTTCTTTTCCACATTTTAACCAAACTGATAAAAATCTTTTTATAACACTTCTCACATGTCTTTAGTCATATGAAGAGCCTTCCTGAAAACAATTTTGTCTTTTTAGTCTTCACGTTCCTCCTAATGTGAGTGAGATATTATTAGATGTACTTTCTGTCCCTTTGTGAAAATCTTCACCTGCACCTGATCCCAGAATGCGGGGCATTTAAATTTAGGAGAAAGATGGAGATCAAAGAAGAGTTACTATTTGAAGAAGTACAGTTAAAGTTCCCGTAAAATAACAGCTTGATCCTGGCTTTTCAGAATCATGGAAAGTTAGAGCTGGAAAGGGACCTTAAAACTATGTTTATATTATAGATGAGGAAACTGAGGTCATAGTAGTTAAGTGATTGCCTAAGGTCAATTGGTTAACGTAAGAGGAAAAATAAGAAACGAAGGCATGTAGTCTACTGATTTCTGGTTTAGAATTTTGCCTCCTGACACATTTTACTCCTCAGTGAAGTTTAATGTGTCCACAATCTTGGTTAACTCTCGAGGTGTCATGGCTGCAAAAGAAATAGGAACTGAGCTAAAACTAAGATTACAACAGCAATAATCCACTTAATTATTGCGCAATTCAGAAAGTAGGATAGGCAATTTGTGTTTCTTTGTACCTAGGCTCCAGTACACAAATGTGTGATGCGTAACCACAGAACCAGCTCAAAATGGTCCTATCTTGTTTAACAAGATGCTGCATTGCTTTCAGAGACAGCAGAGCACAACCTTGTGCCAGGCAGCCAAAGCATGTGCAGATGAGGGAACTTTGACCTCCAGTTGCACCTAGAACCAAAGTCTTGCCGCCCTCTTCCCACTCTCCGCCATACACAGAACCAAAGGATAAGGACATAACCTTCAGGAGCCAAGAGTCCATTGCTTGGGAAGATCTGGTGTTGGCACCCCTTTACCATAAATAGTTAAGTTCCATAGTCAATTCCAAGGTCCTTCAATTAAAACTTGCCCCACCAGCACTTTTGTATATCTGTTCCCTCACCCCTTAAGAACGCTTTTTCTAGCCCTGGCTGAGTAGCTCAACTGGTTAGAGTAACGTCCTGATACACTGAGGGTGTGGGTTCGACCCCCGCGGCAGGGCTCTTTCAAGAATCAGCCAGTGAATGCATCGACAGGTGGAACAACAAATCAAGGTTCCTCTCTCTCTCTCTGTCTCTCTCTCTCTCATCAACAAATAAAAAGAAATAAAATGCAATGGAGGAAAATAAAGCAGAGGGACAGAAGAGTGTTGGGCTAAGTGGTCTAAACATTTAGAAAGAATGTGCTGCAAACCTTTGATAGGCAACATTGAAAAAATCCCATCTTCTCCCCTCCTATGCAACTGTTGGTTGAATAGGATGAGTTTCCAAAAACCTCAATTAATTTTAAGGAAGAAAGCAAAGTAAGTGTTTTTCTTCTCACCAGGGAAGGCAATTTTGATGTTAAACACCTCATCGGTAGCGGTAATCCTGTGCAGTTAATGTTAAAGACGGGAACAAAAGAAGTGTTCCCATTCTCACTGCAGAAGCCAGTTTTAAACACCTCCTTGAGGGTAGTACCGCCAGGCTCTCTGGGGACTTGATAATGGCTCCTCCCGACAAGGCAATACCCAAAATGCAGGGTGAAGCCCAGCCGCCCTCCGCGGAGTTTCCGCCCCCACCTGTGAGTGAAGGCGAGGTACCTTTTCTCTATTTCCTGAAAGAAGTGTGAGGGTGCGGCGCCATCCAGTTATTTTTACGAGGCCCAGTCCCGTGGAAATGAATTCAGGAGCTTATTCCATTGATTTCAGCGGGGCTCAGTGCAGTGGAATTGATTCCACGGGGCTTCGGTACAGGCTGAGGTGGGTGGGGGGTTTTTATGCACATTTATTTCTCCAAGCGAGAGCTGACGAGGTTCAGAATGCTCCTATTATCACTGCTGTATAAAACTAGCATTAGGACATAGGAAAGGGAAAAAAACATAGTCATATTACCTCCAGAGCCATGAATTTGCTCATTATTGTGGGGAAGTCTGCTGGCATGGCTCAGAAAACACCTGGCTGACAGTGGACATTCATAGAAGCCTTCAGCTTGGCATTGCAGGAGCTGGAAGTGTTGGGACACAGTGGGCACTGTGGTTGCCTTAGTGGCTTCGGGTCATAGGACTTGTGGCCTGAGCATCACTTGTGGTTGTCCCGAAAGGCAGAGATCATAATGCTCTCGTTACTCGTTCTGAGAGGGGAGATGTATTGAATAATATCCCCATACAACAACTATTAGGGAATTACTTCCATTGTCTTACGACATGGCAGATTCAACGAATCCTGCTCCTGGCCAACTCCCAGGGACCACTGAGGCTGCTCCCTTGCTTTTGGGAGCTTTGCGACCATTAGAAAGTGGAGGCCACCAAGCAGTGCCTAACACGATACCAGGCCAGCATTTGTTTTCTCCAGGCCTGGTTTCCAGAAGAGGAAAGTTAACAATTAGCCAACTTCAAGTCCTGAGTCAGACACAAAGAAACCATCAGCTCCTGGGCATGCTGGGAATTCGAGGAGCCTGAAAACGCAGGGAGAAAACGGAGCACAAACCCGCCCAGGGCCCGTGGTGCAGAGCAAGCAGCCTGTCCGGTTGAAGTGACAGCGACCGCCCCGTGTGTGGTGTCCTTCCGTGTGCCTGAGCGCTTGGTGCAGAGGACCCCCACTGCCCTGAAACTCCACAGGGGAGCCCGGGAGCCCGGAGGGGAGAGGACAGGGTTCCTGAGAACTCTCCTGTGGTCCCCTTCCTCGGGGCTTTCCCATTTAGGAACTTTGTTCTTGTAGTCTTTCTTGAGTCTTTCTGTAAGTGAGAAGTGGGGTTTGAACATATGAAAGGGAATTTTTATAAAGGAAACATGGCAAAATAATAAGGCCCAGTGCCCTGATATTGGAATCTTCACAAAAGAAAAGCAGTCTAGAAATACAAAGTCTACTCCTCTATTTATTTTGTTCCAGAATAACATGTATGATATTATATTCGCTTTCATCGCATTCGGGCCATTTTTCTCCAGCTGCAGTGATACTTCTCCCAATGCAGCTGAGCACGAACTGCAGTGACTTCAGATGTTAACACGGTTTTTCTGTGGACTCTGTCACATTCCTGTCTGTAGAGTTCGCTCTTGGATGTTTCAGTTTCCCTCCAGGTTAGTGAGAGGCTTTCAGGAGGGAAGTTGCTGATGGCTCCGGGATTTTAGTTCCTTATTAGCTTCCTTGAGTCTTTTAAACACTTCACTTTCATGCCTCCTTTGAAGACGCATGAATTTCCTGTGGCAGCGAGTGCTAAGGCCCAAAGAGTGCCATGGGCCCAGGAACAGGTACAAAGGGCATCGCTCTGAACAAAGCCTCCCTGGGAAGCACAGGTTGGGCTTCCTCATCCCTTCTGGCCCTTCTCACAGTCCGGATTCAGAGTGGGGTCAGGGGGCAGAGGCAGTGGGACGAGCTATGTATTACTAGAGGACTGCATTCCTCTCCTTAATAGGACAAAAGCCACTTTTTCAGGCCCTCTTTCCCAGAGCTGGCTGGACCCCCAAGCATGATGGACCCTCATTGTTTTATGAACCTTTATCCTCAGGACTAGAAAATTACTGGAAGCGCCCTGAAGGCGCAGAGGCTCCGGGAACCCACGAAACAGGACACACCAGACCACAACCACCACCAGGCACAGCACCCAGAGACGACATCGAAACAAGCCGCAGGCTAACTGAAACACCCTGCTCTACAACCTCCCCGTCACTCGATAAACACTAACCCCTTGGTTCGCAGGCCAGCACTCAATCCACTGAGCCACTGCAGCCAGGGCCCAATAATCTTTTAGATGCCCTTGAAACAGTCGCCTCGGGGCTACCCTGCTTGTGAGGAGGCTTTGATGGGAAGGGACCCACTAGTTTGTAGCATCTGATGACAAGGAACAGAGAAAGAACAGCCAAAGCTCTTTCCGCACCTGGAATTTGGAGAACCTGGGCCAGAGAAGCGCTGGGCTCCCTCTCTCTGATGCTGCAGGATTCTAGGTGTGACTTTGCTGAGGGGAGGTGGGGTCTGTTGGCGGCTGGGAGGGTAATACAGGGATTGGCTTTGCACCATCATTTCATTCACCCCAAGGTGGCCTGTGTCTTTGAATTCCAATGAGGCCAGCCAGTCTGGCGCCTAGACCGCTGACTGCCTCCTTCACTGAGGTCTCACAGGCTGAGCCGCTGTCCCCTGCCCTCCTCACTGCAGGGCCAGGTACCAGGCAGCTGGGGCCAGCGCCTACATCTCTGGTCCTCACACACTAACCCCGAACCTGCCCCGCCCACTTACCCTGCCGCGCTCATTTCTTCCCACAAAAACCACAAGAGAGGCTTTTTCTCATGCCCTCCCCCTCCCTGTCTCTGGACCCTGGTGCTTCCCCAAGTGGTCCTGGGCGGCCTGGCGTGTCCCCTCTTTTTGGGGACTGCAACAAGCTGGCAGTCCTCTCCTGTCTGTTGGCCTCACCAAACCCGAATAAAAATAAAACCTGCATTTAAAAACATACGAATAGTGTGACCCCATTTTGTCTTCAAAACCATCTATAAGTACATGCGTGTTTGTATGTGTTTCAAACAATTAACGAGAAGACATAGAAGGAGATGCAGAAATCGTTAACAGCAATTATTGAATACATGTGGGGGTCGGGGGTGTGCTCCAACCCTTGCAGGGTGGTAGGCAAAGAGCATTCACATTACTTTAGGCATGTCAATATTCACTGGATTTTACAAGGCACATGTGTCGCTTTTGTAAGAAAACAAAAATCTTTTCATTTCATTGGTCTGCCCTCATCTCATTTCCTTCCCCTGGTCACTGCTGAGCTCTGTACATCCCGAAGTTCTGCCAGCAATCTGGCTGTCTCCCAGGCCACCTCTCTGGATGGCAGCTTTCCCCACAGGGCCTCTGACCCTTTCCGCCCTCCATAATTTGTTGAAGTCTCTAGTCTGCCGAAAGCCCTGCTTGTTATCTTTGACATGGTCGGGTTAGTGCTTTTTATTCCTTGTTCCAATTTCAATGGGATCACCAGCTGGGAAACAATATAGAATCACAAAAGCTTGGGGGCCTGTTGACACAGCTTGTCCCTGAATGTGTGTGGATGATCAGGGACCTCGTCATACCTGTGAGTGTAATTAGGGACAGGATGGCACCCACAGCTAAACAGGACGGGAGGGGCAGACTTCCCTCTGATGGAGACTCACACTGAGGCGGGGAGGGGGGGAGGGGGCCCTGGGTGAAGGGTGTTTACGTGCGGGGGGCCACAAGGAAATTCAGCCCCGCAGGCTGAATGCAAATAGGATATTTGGAGTCTCTCTGCCTGGAAAATGACACATGCTGTCTTAGTCTGCCAGGGCTGCTATAGCGAAATTACCACAGCCCGACTGGCTTCCATAACAAATTTATTCCTCGCGTTTTTGGAGGCCGGGAAGTCCAAGATCAAGGTGCTGGCAGAGTTGGTGTCTGCCGAGAGCCTGCTTCCTGATTCACAGACGCCTGCACTGCCCCCTGCCCCCAACCCCCCCAGCGAGGGTGCCAACCCCATCGCTTAATCATCTCCCAAGGCCCGCCCCCAATTACCATCACAGCGGAGCCTGGAGTGTAGGTTTTAATATACAAACCTGGGGCGAGGGACCCCGACATCCGTTTTCTAATACGCAGTAAACAAGCATTTGGTGGGGAATAGGAGGGGGCTTCCCACAGAACTAATATGCCCTCGGACAGTGCGGCAGAGCAGCGGGGTTTCCCCGGGAGGTGCTTTCAAGGAGGCCACTCTAGGGTCGGGCAGCCCCTATGAGAAACGTCTGCCTAAGTTCAGGGCGAGCAACCACTCCTACGTAGGACCATTGTTTATTCACCAATGTTTGTGGAGCCCCCTCCCTAAGCCTAGGGGTAAGGCGGGAGCACGCCAGTCCCCCTGCACGGACACGGACACGGAGCAGCGCCCTGTGCCACTGCTCGCCCGGGGTGCTGGAGCGTGGCCTGCGGGCACGGGCAGAAGGCCACAGAGCAGCGGGACAACCACAGCGACACCTGCTCCAGTCGTGTGACCTTCAGGCAGCTCCTCAGTCTCTCCGAGAGCCTCCCCTCGTTCTTGGTTCCGAAATGAAAATGATGAAGCCAGCTCGTGAGGCTGTGGGGAGATTGAGAGAAATAATACGATGCACGGAGCGAGCGCTCAGTGATGTTACGGAGAGCTTACCTGTTTGCACCTGGGCCTTGAGTGGCCGGACCGGCTTTCCTGGCGACTGAGTAAACTGGCTTCAGAGGCTGGGCTATGAGACCTTTCGAGACTTGAGCAGCCAAACGTCCCTGAATCAGCTGGGCCTGGGGGCATTTGCAGATTTGATTCAGAATATGGTAAAGAGGGGAAACCCTTTGAAACAGTTTAACCTGCTCATTCATAGATATATATAAAGTGAGAGAGAAATAATCTCCTTGACTCCCAGGTCCTTCCTACCGTGGCACGTTTAGCACTGAGTTGAAAGAAAATGCTGACGGGGCCTTTTGCAAGGGAAGGGTTGATAAATAATAGTGCTGTTTATCTGGCCCCTCGGATCTCAGGGCTTTAAAGAAAGTTAGACAAATACGAAGCAGCAGATAAGATTTTTCTTTATCACCTAGATGGGAAGGAAGTTGGAGGCTCAGTCAACATGCCCAGGGTAATAGAACCACGACTATAAATCTAGGTCAAGCGCTTTTGAGCTGCGAAGGGATGTCACAGGTATGGCAGGCAGTGGTGTTCAAGCTTGAGTGTGCATACAAACCACCTGAGAAAATTTCTCACGATGCACATGCCTGGGCCCCACTCCAAGAGATTCTCATTCGGAACATCAGGGCATGGGCTCTGGATCCTGAATTTTAAACTGGGTTTTCGGGTGGTGCGTGTACCACACTTTGAGAAACACTGATCTAGTGGGGAGTCAGAAAGCCATGCCTTCTGCTTGAGGCTTGGCCCCTAAGTGACCAAGAAGGGCATCTCTAGTCATTTGGCCCAGGGACAAAATTTATATAATTTCTACCATAAACTTTTGTCTTCTGGGGGAAGGGGCAAAGCCTTGACTGAATACAAACTGAAGTGTCTTAGGCTACCTTAACGTTTGTTAATGAAGCAAAACTGATTTCTGCTAAGTGTGAGGCTGCCCCCTATGGGGCAAAGCAGGAAATGACCCTGCAGCTGCACCCCTGGGCCTGGGCCTGTTGTAAATGGCTGGGAATGGCAGGTGCAGGGGTTGCATGTACCTCTTCCCGCTGCGGGTGGCCCAGCTAACCCGCTGCATCACTCTGACCTCTGCCTCCGCCCTCCCACAGCCTTCTCCTCCTCTGTATATCTCAAATCTCTTTCTATTACACCTAAAACCCCATGATTACTGCGATAGTTTTAAAAATATACATTGTAACAGATGATAGCACAAGTCTCTACCCTTATTTTTCAAAAATGTCTTCCAGGTGAACTTGAGAGTCTGGTATGTGAGCCTCATTTTTGTCAAAGTCCATTACTGCCACCAAGATGCACTACCACCCGGGACCTCAACTGAGATGTTGAGTAAAAATCAATACAGCTAGAAATTAATTTGGGAAGAACTGCCATGCCACACAACTGAGTCTTCTCATCCAGAAAAATGGTATATCTTTTCATTTGGGTCAGCTCTTCATTTCTATTTCAGCCTTCTCCTCCCTGACACCCTTGAACAGGTATAGGGAGGGGTCCAGAAGCCTGTGCTCACCCCAGTCAAGGCAGCTCTGCACCCCCTTTTGTTGTGGGTCAAGGGTGAACCACAGTGACCATCTTTCTCCCTGAAGAGTCTTCCCGGATGCTCAGTTCTCGCTCTCCCCCGACTGTTTCTCCCCAAAGCATGTCAGGTCAGCAATGGAAGGATCTCCCCACCTGTGTCCACCCTGGAACTTCGGCCTCCGAGGGCATGCAGGGTGCACTGTAAGTGGAAGGGTGCCTATGAGATTTTGGCTTGGGACCCATTTGCACCGTTTTACTCTCGCTCAATATCCTTTTGCTAGTATTTTATTTAGAATTTGTGTATCTATTATAGACAACATTGGTCTTGTGTGTGTGAAGGCATGGCAAGTATTTGTCACATGCTAGTACGAAGGTTATGTCATAAGACTAAAGGGGTTCATTCGTCTGCACACATCAAAGCCCAATCAAATGGGAGCAGGAGTTTGCAGCCAAGAAAATCAGGGCTTACTGGTTGAGGAGATGGCGCCAAGCCCGGACTCATAGATAAGCTAGTGCTTCAAGTCTGGGCTCCTTGATGGCTTCTGGGGGTGGATTATGGAGAAGAAAAATCATTAATCATCGTGGCCAAAGGGGGAGGGGTCGTGGCCCCCACAGATTGGCTGGGGCCCGGGTAGGCACTAGTTGACCATTGTATCAGGTCCTCATGTCAGCCATGGCCTGTTCTGACTGGCTTCATGAGGGTGTGTGTTGTCCGTAGGGTCAGTTCTGCTTTCGTAGGCCTGGGGCTGAAACAGGCCTGAAGTCAAGATGTTATCTTTAGTTTGACAAGAGCTCTGTTTCTGTGGTCAACAGACCTGAGGCTTTGTCCTTAAGACAGTTTCATAGTGACCAGGATCTGATGTTCTCAGGGCTTAATGATTAAGGAAGGGAGCAGACAGACAGAAAGGAGAAAGGGTTGCGTTAAAGCAATGACATTTCAGCATGGTGACGGTTATATTGACTTCAAGAAATAAACTGGAAAGCTTTTCTTATTTTTCTTTTTCTTTTTTTCTCGTGCGCTGGAGCAACCACAAAGCATAAACTATTAATACTAACCCCTTGATCTGGATGCAGTGAGTTTGTGCAAAAACAACACTGAAAAGGCGCAATTAGAAATGCTGCTTGGGGGTGGTCTCCTGGCCTGGCAGGCAGACCATCCTGTTTCCAGATGTTCGCTGCGTGAAACAGATTGTGTCTCTACCTTCCCAGCTGGCTTAGAGGGCAAACTCCACTGACCTCCGCTCGCTTGTCAGGATTTTGCAGAATCGTCCTGTATGCATCTGTGGCATCTCCCCCAAGCCATCTTTTCCAGGGCTACCCTCTGGAATGTAAAGGGGCTCCGATGGGAGGGGTGACAGAGCCTGGGCCCCCTGGTCTTGTGAACGGCTTCACTTGTCAAGGCCGGGGGCAGTGGGCGAGACTGACTCAGAGGCGACAGCAGCGTCTGTGAGTAAGGAGGGCAAGTCGTGTGTGCAGTGCAGTTTCCTGGTTGGCTTTAAAAATAATGTTCACAGCCTGTCTTAGAAAAGGAGGTGGGGGGGTGCTTTAAGATGCAAGGTAAATAGGTTGTGAATCTACCTTTCTTTATCTTTGCAGGAGGCAGTTTCATTCGAAAGGTTTTATCACCAGAAGGTTGACAGGCTGATGCAGTCACTAGCTCCATTTTGAGCAGGACGGGAAAGTCATCAAAGCCGTTCCCTACTTTACAACTGCACCTGCTCCCCACCAGATCCACGAGAATGAATGGAGGGGACAACAGAGCCCAGTGACTGGCGATAGCCTCTCGTCGGTCTCTTTTCACCTAGAGCCTGATTGTATATGTGATATATAAATAAAATATGTAATGTAGAATATGAAAAATATAGATGAGAAAAAGGAAGTGTCATTTCGTTTACTAAATAAACACTGTCCATTTCAATATATGGACATTTTAACTGAATTATGTAAAGGTTTCTCCTTCTAAATCCCACCTCCGGACTTATCAACTCAGTGCTATTCTGACGTGGGTTTAGATGACCACATGAAGAGCTATCGCCAGATTATGATGTCGCTGGAATAACACTGACATAGAAATAATTGCTTTTCCGCAGGTGGTCCTGCAGTTTTGCCGTTGCACGTACAGATTCGATGTCAGCATGCCCTCCATAGGCAGCTCCCCTGGATCTCAATGGAGAATGATCTGCTTCTCTGAGGTTCCACCTTCTCTGAGCCTGAGAGATGCCAACGGCAAGGGACCTGGGGGCCCTGGCGAAGGTCCCGTGATTGCTTTTCCAATGCTATAGTGTCCATTTAGTATTCCGCCACCTTAGGATGCACTTCAGAGTGAAGTGAATGGTCTTAATTTTCTTTCCGTGTTGTACAAATGAAGAAACGGAGTAACCAAGTTTTGTGAATGAAGACCAATGGTCTCAGCAGAGCTACAACACTTAAGCCAGCAAAGCATCCTCTAGGCAAACAGCATCCTGGGAAAGATCCTGGTTAAAGGACCGGGGCCAACAGCCCTGCATGACATGCACACAGGCCCGGCCCTCAGCCCACGACACTGAGGAGTGGGCTGTATTCTGAGCTAATGAAGATCTGCGGGGGTTCGTTTGTTCAAGAGATATTCCCTGCCCACCTCCTGTGTTCCGGGTTCTTTTCCAGGTGCTGGGATGTGGCAGAGAACAAAACAGACACCCATCCCTCCTCGCGCAGTGCTTCTGCGCGTGCCTCACCAGCCGGGGGTCAGGCAGTGAGTACGGTGGGCAAGGAAGAGTTGCAGGGTGTTAGAGGGTGGTCGTTCCGAGGAAGGAAATAAAAGAGGGCAGGGCAGGGGCCCGGGGGGGGGGCGTGTACATGGTGATTTTAGACAGTGCCCAGGAAAGGCCTCATGGGAAGGAGACACGCGATAGAGACCTGAGGACAGGGTCACTTGGACTGTGGTGTTGGGAAGAGACTGAAGCAGGCTGGGAAGGCCCGTGAGGAGGTGATGTGGTCATCTGGGGGCAAGAGGCGAGGTGTTTGGAGCAGCGGCAGCAGGCCGCCGTGAGGAGTCGTAGTGGATCACGGGCATGCCTTACCAGTTAAACCGACAGAGCGAATGTAGGGGATGAGAGGAAGAGACAAGCAGAGGATGAGTATAAAATATACAGGGTGGGCAAAAGTAGGTCTACAGTTGTGAGTATGCAAAACACAGAGTTTATTGATTCATTATTATATTATTTTCCATACAACACCTGTACACCTACTTTTACCCACCCTTGTATATGTTAATACATGTTATATTATTTTTAAACACACACATGCACACACACATGTGTGTGCACACACACACACATATATTTTTGTTGCCTGAGTGACTTGAAAGCAAAAACTGTCATTTCCTGGGAGGGGAAGACTGTTGGAGGAGCAGGGGCTTTTAAGGGGTGGGGGGGCGGGGAGTACATAGAAATGATTCAGGAGTTTGGGGCATTTTAAGTTTCGGATGGATATTAGACAGCCAAGCAGACACCGAGCAGGAGTTTCAGGGGAGGAGACTGGGATAGAGGTGTGAATCAGAGTAGACAGTAGATGTTTAGAGTGATCAGACTGGTGACATCTCTGAGGGACTCAATGTATATAAAAAATTCAAGGGCTCCTGCACATTTAGAGGGAAGAACGTCAAAGGAAACTGAGAAAGGAATGGCCAGATGGGTAGAAGCAAAAGCTGACCACTGTGGTCTCCTGGAAGCCAAAGGAAGAATGTGTTTCAAGGAAGGTAGATATATAACTGGGTCCAGCGACGGCAGATCGAGGAGAATGAGGTCTGAGGTGTGGCCACTGGGCTTAACAACATGGAAGCCATCGGCGATCCAGAGGAGGCAGGATGATTGTACAAATAAAAGCAAACACAGAGGCAGAGGGAAGAGGCAGCTCACACAGTGCTCTGCTCTAGGCTGTTGTTCTGACTGGTCCATCCCAGCACCATGAGCTCAAGGTCCCCTCCTGAAACACAGTGCTGCCTACGGGGACCCAGGCCACTCCTTGCACTGGCTCCTGCCGTCCTCGGCTCAGCTGGCCACGTGATGGAGTGAGGCGCCGAGAGGCCCCGGGCAGTTTTGTTATCAGGTCAGGCAGGCACTGTCCTCGCACCATGAGCCCTGGGGCAGCTGGTCCCCTGCGTTCCTGAGGTTCAGGGGAGGGGTAGTGGGCACATGTTAGATATCCTGATACCACCAACCCTTTGATGAGGTTGTTAATATTGTTGAATTCAATGGTCAAATTAGTTTTTTTCACATTGAATGTGCAAAATTCAGAATTTGCCACGGTTCTAGACACCAGGGTCGACTGTTAGCTGGATCATCCCAGGGACCAGGGAATCTCCCAGCTAAAGCCTCTGGGGAAGGCTTTCTAGGGTCACTGCTTTAGGGCGCCAAGGAAGACACTTCTAGAACTATGCCTGAACCATGGACATTAAAAAAACTGTTCATTAGGGTCTAGATAATTTCAATCTGATTAACTGCAGCCTGTCGATTCTCATTTTGTAGACCGAATGCTAGACTTATTACAACGATACTTATTGAACAACTGCTTCGGGCCAGGTTGCATCTGTATGCTGGGAACGCCACGTGAGTCAGCAATAACGCCATTCTGGTTACGAGGGAGCTAAAGGGACTCGGTCCTTCATGGCGCAATCAGAGGTACCAGATGCTCTGCAGTAAAACCAGCCCAGAATTATTCTGGCTTCCAGCCTATTAACTTTACCACTTCCTTAATACAAAGAGTTTTATTGCCAATTTACCCAGCAGGTTAAATGAATATTTTGCAAGATTCATGGAGGGTGAGAAGCATTGTGAAGTTTCTAGATGTGTCTTGTCAACGATGGGTCTTTTCCTAGTCATCTTGTGATCTCTCAGTAGTGAACAAAGATACTGAGGATATTTCTCTTTCTCATACAATCAAGGCAACCATGATCCTGTTGAAGAATTTTCTTCTAAAAAAAAAAATCAAAGTTGGCAGAAAGGACCTTTAAAAAGAGGCGGGAAGAAACACATTGCTGCTTCCGTCTGTCTCTCTGAGCCCACTTGAACATGGCCCGGATGGCTACCTTGGCACAAGACCCTCTTTCCTGTCCTGGGCCTGACGAAGGCCAGCTGATCTGCCCCAACTCCCCTTGGCACCCTCCTGGGGTGCGGTCTCCTCCAAGCCTCAGCAGACAGCTGGGCTCCTCAGCCAGGTGTCCTCTTCCTGGGCTGGGGCTGCTCTTCAAACACGGCCGAGCAGGGACACTTCCGTTCTGTCTATACCTGTGACCAGCAGCAGAGCCAGTGCTGACATCCTAGCGGTGTGAACTTGGGCTCAAAGCTTACACATCACCAAGTCTCAGTTTCCTCATCTGTAAAATGAAAATGTTTACCCCTGAGGCTCGTGCAAGGACCAAGGAGACAATGCAACATGCAGCACACCTTCACGAAGTGCCAGCTCCATCCTCTTGCCCTCTCCATCCCTTTACATCCCTCCTGCTGGTGGGGGACTGCTGGGAGGTGGGGGCAGGGGAGGTGAGAAGTAAGAGAGAGACAGGAAGAGAGCCACCGGAAAGACTCTCCCTGCCTCTCTTCCCGCCCTCCTCCTCAGTGAGTGGTGGGAAGCAGGAGTGGATAGAACAGATGGCTAACCCTGGCGTGCACCACAAGTTCAAGGGCAGAAAGTTGCGGTCTGTGAGTTTATGCCTCTTTTGTGACACAGTACTTTCTGGAACTGGCATTTCCTGAAATTACCCAAAACAGCGTGACCTCTTCAGAGAGGTCTTTTTCAGAACGCATCAACTGAATATCGGTGACCTCGTTTGTTCCTGCCCTCATCGTAGGTGAGAAATCTAAGGATGCCACAGTGGAGAGGCAGAGCAGGGAGCCCCAGCAGCCCCAGGTCCCCTGCCTGTCACAGCTGTCTCCGCGGGGGCATGGCTCTCCTGTGGTGGAAAGGAAATCTGCAGGGAGGGCTCACCAGGAGCCAGTCACGCCAACACCGTCATCTGCTTGGATTCCTGTCTCTCTCTGGGCATGGAGACAGTGGGATCGCACACAGAAGCTCTCTGGCCCTTGGAGCCCCCGCCCACCCCGGCGGGCACCCGAGGCGCGGTGGGTGGGTAACACAAAAGGGACTCAGGAATGGACCACACACAAAGCAACTGGAGAGTGTTAGCACAATAGTTTCATAGTTCCGAAGCCAGCCTCTGGCCCCAATGGCAATAGTTACCCCCCACGGAGGGGTCACTGTGCACATGCTACGGCTTCACAGGATGATTCATGGAGGTATTAACTTATGTTTTTTGTGTTGCTGTTCTCCCTGTCATTTTGTGCCCCTTCGCCATCCCAACTTTTGACTCTCTTGCCTCGTGGTGGAGATTGTGGGAAATAATTCTTTAGGGGCATAGGATGTAGTTTGAGGTCTTTGGAGGGGAGGAGGTAGAAGGTACCAGAGTGGTAAGGGGCTTGGAGAAGTTCCCTCGAGGTTCATAGTGGAACAGAGATTTGAGAGGATTCTACAAGTAAGAAAAACAAGCACTGTCCCATGATCCCCATGACCAACTCCCTGCCCCCCAAGCCCAAGGTCCCCTGGGGAAGAGAAAGGAATTCAGTGGACTTGACTGTGAGGGAGGGGGAATCTTTTCTTTTCTTTCCTCCCTCCCTGCCTCCCTTTTTTTAGAGAAGTCTTTATGTCCTTGTTCCACAAATAAAGTTGCCTAAGCTGGTTGCTTTTCGGCGATTAGTCAAAGAGACCAAACCCCATATCCTCCTCCGACTCCGCCAACTCCTCCTTTGCTTCCAGGGCTGCTGCTGCAGCAGGAGCGGCAGTGGTGGCGGTGGCCACAGGGCCAGCAGTCGCAAACGCAGAGGGATCAGCCAAGAAGGCCTTGGCCTTTTCAGCGAGTGGGAAGGCATAACCAGCCTCCCCAGACAAAGCCAGAACCTGCTTGTTCCCACTGACGGTGGGACGGGGTGCTGAGGCCACAGCTGGGTAACCAATCCGCAGACACGCGCTGGCAAGGCGGCGGACACCCTCCAGGAGGCGGGAAGGCAGCGCCTCCTCTGTGATGGGAGGCACTTCCGGGATGTAGGGGCTGCCATTCTCAAACACCTGCCGGATGGTCAGCCCCAGGGCGGAGCGGGAGATGTTGAGCGTGATCCGCAGTGTGGCTTCGCTGGCTCCCACTTTGTCTCCAGTCTTAATAGGCTGCACATCACTCAGGAGTTCAGTGGGGCCCCTGGGGGTTTTAGCGATGATGCCCAAAGCCTGGAAGAAGGAGGTCTTCTCCAGCCCCAGACCAGTGTCCTGGGCTGGCACGGTGACTTCCCATGGGGCAATGGCACCAGCAGGCGCGGCAGCCGGCCCCTTATTGGCCAGCAGCATGTCCCTGATCTCGGGGAGGTCCTCCTGGGTGAACACAAAGCCCGCATTCCCCCCGATGTGAGGCAACAGTTTCTCCAGAGCTCGGTTGTCTTGCAGGCGCCCTCCGATGGTGTTCTCGCGCGTCAGCCCCGCAGCCGTCCCGCGGAGGCACACGCGGATCTGCTGCGTCCGCCCCAAGCCCACTTTGTCTGCCCCCACAATGAAACAGTTTGGATGACCGTCCGGAAGTGGGATGATGTTCGGGAAGTAGCTGGACTTCCAGGTCACCCCGTCTTCCCTGGGCATCACGCCGGTGTGTCAGGGATTGCCACACAGGGTTTAAAGACGATGCCACTCTCACGAGGGCGCCTGGCGAGAGCAAAGCCCTTGTCTTCTGTCCTCTTAGAGTCTGTAACAGGACACTGTGAATTTAACTGCGACAAGCAGGTTCACAAGAGAAAAGACATGCAATTTAAAAATATTTTAAAATTTATGTGCACATGGCTTCACAGAAAAAGTAAAAACCCTAACGAAGTGATTGGACATGGGAGCTTAAGTACCACTTTAACAAAGGAACATAAATTGTGCAGAGGAGACTGAAGATAGGATTTAGGGTTTCCAGGGATGATAACTCGTGGGACGGTAATGAGGGAATAAGGGAAAGTAAGGGTTTTTAGTGAGGTTTGCTTATGCGGACTCACCTCTGTGGGCCCCTGCATCTCCTGTGAACGGGGTTGCTCTCTTCATTCGGGAACCAGAGAGGGGGACATTATGCCCTTCTTGTAGGAGTTGAGGGGGGTGAGCAGAGAACTCTTCCTGCATCAGTAGATTTTCAATTGCCTTCAGCTCAAAGCAATCCGTATGATACAGAGAGGTCCGATCAGATCCCTGGGAGCAAGCAGGGAGGGGCCGTAGGTGCAGGATGCCACGGCAAAGGCAAACAATCTAGGATAGGATTGGCTGAGAAGCTGCACGCCCCCGGAAGGCCTGGAATTATGGGCGAGAATTTTTGAAATAAAAGAAGGGCTCTCGGAGGGGCGGGCATGGGCTGGCTTCGGCTCTTGGGGCTCTTCTTCCTCCAGGTTGCCTGGACGACCCTGCGGTAGCTGCCTGCGTCTCCCAACGGACGGTATTGTGGATGGGAAGCAACTCGTGGCGCAACGTAGGGCCCGGCTGGCCTGGCGAGGGTGGCAGGGTTATTCTTCTTTGGGTGTTCTAGAGGGCACAGGCTCTGAGGTAGGAACCTGCCGTTCTTCCAAAATTGTGTAGCTTTTGAATCTTACGTTGTTTTAGTTTGTAAACTAACCCGATAGAAATAAGACAATTAACACTAACAGGGGGACTGGTAGGAGAATTCAGGTGTTAAAGGGTTTTAGTCTTAATTGATAGGTTTAAGTGATTCAAGTTGTAACTAAAGACTTAGAGAGTTAAAGTTTCTCCTGAATTCCTCTAAGAGAAATTGAATTCATCATGTAGCACCCGCTGTACAGACTCAGCTCAGTTAAATAGTGAGGTTCCTTGGTGGCAAAGGAGACGCTGTTTCCCCAACAGGAAGGCACAGGATAGTTAAGGTGTCACTCATTGCGAGCCCCCACACTCACTTGCTCTCCACCATGCAGAAGAGGGAAATTCAGGCTCAGTGTTATTAAAAACAAAACAAAATGAAACAAACAAACACGTAAAAAGAAAAGTAAAGGAAAAGAGAGGAAAGAAACACTGGTAAAGAGTCCTTTGTAACTGTGGTCACCCAAACACAAAAACCTCACATAAGGCCCTGGGAGAGCTTACATCTCTCCTCCCTCACGGCGGGAGTGTGGAAGGCTGCAGGTCAGCCCTGGAACCAAATGACCTGCCCCACCAGCACCGATGAGGCCCTAATCCTGGAGGAAGGAAGTGGGGTCTGGTTTACACTGTTGCTATAAAAAAATCCGAGCTTTGTTTCTCAGGACTGCTCCTCTCGTGGTTGCTTTAGCAGGAAAATCGCCTTCTGAAGACAAAGGGCTGTTTCACAGAGTCCCTGTGAGCGGCCGCGATGTTCCGCCCCGATGCCACCGGGTGGCGCTGAAGGAGCCGGGATGGCGAGGCCCTGGCTTCTACTGTGAGTCCAAACTGGACACTTCCGTCACCGAGGCAAAGCGCACAGGTGACTCTAAGGGAAGCGGAGCCAGCCTCCCTTTCAGAGCCACTTTTAATGTGGACAGTTGCTATTTCTTTTATATAAAGAAGAAATAAAAGCATATTTAGAAAAGCTGTTTTTACTTGAAAATGCTGTTTATTGGCCTGTAAAAGACCATCTGCCTAAGAGTGTGGAAAAACAGCCCCGTGCAAATGCAGCTTCAAGACAAGCCGTCGGGAGAGCGCGCATGCCTCCCTGTGCTTCCTCGAGCCTTACTGATCTGTGGCTGCCTGACAACGGCCGCAAAGCTCCCCTGACGTTAGCATTGCGTCCACTGCATTCCACATGTTAAATAGTCAATGAGCTCAAGTTCAAAGGTAGAGGACAGAGACCCCATCTCTTGATAGAAGGGGTGTCAAAGAGTTTGGGGCTGTGTTTTTCACCAGCACAGCTAAAGGGTACTAGCTCTACCCATTCATTCTCTTGCCTCCTTCCTTGTCCCCCTTGTTATTCTCCGCCTCCACCTTTAAAGTTGGGGCTGAGTGGGGACAGTCAATAGACCTGAGCCCAGACGGACCTGACCTCACACCCGCCTTTTTTTTCCCACCCCAGCTTTAGGACTACTTCCCTTCAGTGTGGCCAAGCTTGCGGATGAAAGGAAGGCTGCCGGCAGCTTGAACAATGCCCCTTCCGGGAGGGCAGACAGGAGGGCAGGAAGACTAAATGCCAGAGTTTCAGGGGGCTCCAAGCAGCCATACACTCCCATGTGGGGGCCAGAGAAATGCTCTGAGTGAGCTGGAGCTAATGAGTCAGTGTTTCTGAGAGGCCTCGGCCCGCGGGTGGATTATCATTCCTGGAACAAGTGTAAGTTTGTTTCTTGTTCTTTTATTGCGCTTCGAAAGTCATAGAAGTCAACAGTCACAAGGCCCAGCCAGACAAGGCATTTTCCTCTGGGGCTGGTGACAAGGAAGTGAGATGTGTCAACTAAGGTGGACATCTGTACCTCAGGTCTTCAACGGAAGTCACTCATTTGCCTCACAAATGCTGCCAAGCCTCTGCGGGGGTAGTGGCCGGCTTGTTGCAGACTCAGACCAATTTTGAGTGACACGGTACCTCCCACAGTCCTTCTATAAAGAGAATGATAGCAAGCCAGCAGGGTGGCTCCCTCCAATTACAAAGTTCACGCAGGACATACATGTACTAAGTATCGAGGCCACAGGGTGAGAGAGGCTCGTTGCCAACAGCCACAGGGGCCTTTTCACCACCGATTTGACCGATGAGGTCCATTTCCCAGCACGGCCTTCTTCCCTTTGCATGCATTGAATTAATTTCTTTCACACACTCGCGCCGGCGCCTTCCTGCCTCCACCAGACCCGAGGTTCAGGGTGGCCTTTCCCCACAGAGAACTTATCAAGTGTAGGGAAGGAGGTAAACATGTATCGTAGAAGAGTTTCTACCCTCAGGGACAAGAGTCATATCACTGGAAGTTGCTTGGGATTCAGGGATTATTCTTTGGGAATCTCTTTCATCTCCATCAAACGCTGACCAGACGAACTTGTGACAAATCTGTCACAGGTGTGGTTCAGGTTGCTCAGAGACATCTGAGCCTGGAGGACTGGCATTTTCAGGGGGCCCCTGGTAGGTGGTAAGATTTAGATAATCAAAGAGGAAGGAAGGCCCTGGCCAGTGTGGTTCAGTTAGTTGGAGCATCATCCTATCCACCAAAAGGTTGGGGGTTCGATTCCTGGTCAGGGCACATACCTGGGTTGTGGGTTCGATCCCCAGTCATGGCACATACAGGAGGTGACCAGTCAATGCTTCTCTCTCACACTGATGTTTCTTTCTCTCTAAAAATCAATACACAGATTAAAAAAAAAATTTTTTTTTAAAGGGAGGAAGGAAGTGGGTGCCCCAGGGGAAGCTGGGCAGAGGACAGAGAAGGAAGGAGACTGTGGGACGAGGCTCCTCTGGCCATGGGAAAGCACACACTCTAGGGTCCCATTTCTCAGTAGCTTTGGCAAGATGTGCTTTATTGATTTTTGAGAGGGAGAGAGAGAGGAACATTAATCTGCTCTTTCACCCATCCACGTATCCATTGTTTGATTCTTGCGTGCCCTGACCAGGGATTGAACCTGCAACCTTGGCGTATCAGGATAATGCTCCAGTGAACTGAGCGACTGAGCCGCCTCGCCAGGGCAGCAAGGTGCTCCTTCAGTCTCATTGTCAATATCTAAAAAGTGGGGATTAAAGTTACTACCCCAATAGAGTTGTTGTGAGAATTAAGTGAGATGATATGTACTCGTATATGGTGGCATAGAAGTCATAGGGTGGAAGGGTGGAAGTTAGGATCAGACATTCCATCCACAGTAATGACTGGTAAGAGCGCATCTGGAGGACAGGAGCGGGTCTGCTTGGAGCACAGGGCTCGTGCTGGGGAGCAGAGGGAGGTCAGTGTAAAAGAGGTCCTAGAAGATTGGATGTACCGCCTTCCAGACCAGTAATCTGAGCCCTAAAGAATTGAAGCAACTTATCAAATGAACGCTATGTTCATAATACCACCTGACTATCTGGCTTCCTCAAAAATATGAGACACTTGAGGGCAGAGCCTGTGACTTCCATATCTTTATAAACGCCTACAAAACCCAGCATATCATATTGGTGTTCAGTTCTCACTTTTTGAATGGGGTGTGTCTGAGCTTCCTAAAGAAATTGGTGACTGTGCTGACGGTTTACGACTACTGTATAGTTTGTTACCTAATCAGATCAAAAAACATCTGTCTTAGGGTGTTTCAGTGTAGACCTGGTTGAACCAGGTGGTTAGAAGAAATGCCTCCACAAGGGGCTGTAAGATTCTGTCTGTCCTTGGCACACCCACTGGGGGAAGGAACCAAAAGACAAAGAAGCTGGAATAAATGGATAATACCTGATGTCAGCAAAGATGTAGTTAAACAGGCACTCGAATGTGGTTCTTATGATATCATAAATTGGCACAAACCTGTAGGAAATCAATTTACATTCAAAGATCTCTGGCCTTAGCCAATTATTTCACATGCGTAGATTTATTTTGAAATGTTTTTATTATTGATTTTTAGAGAGAGAGAGAGAAACATTGATTTGTTTCACTTATTTATGCATTCACTGGTTGATTCTTATATGTGCCCTGACTAGGGGATCAAACCCACAACCTTGGCATTTTGGGGTGACACTGTAACCAGTTAAGCTACCTAACCAGGGCCAGCAAATTTATTTTAAAATTAATGCCTGAATTACAGGTGGGGCCAAACAGGATGGGCATCTGCGTGGAGGACATGACCTAGGGGGCAAGTAGAGCCTGAGTGTCAATGTGTGTGTGTGTGGGGGGGGGCATTGGGGAAGAGGCGGAGCAAGGTGTTAACATCCACATGGGGTGAAGGGACCTCCATGCAGGTGGCAGTGGGGCCTGTGGACAGCTCAGGGTATCAGAGTCCGAGTGGTAGTGGCATGGGGACAGTATGCAGTGAGAGACTGGGTACAGAGAGGGAGACTGATGAAATAAAGACAGTGAAGGTGATGGGATCAGTTTCTGACTACTGGAGTGGCTGGTTCTACCTATGGAAAGAGGGAAAACTACATTGAAGCCCTAGGTGTAGAACTGACATGGAGGGATGGATGCAAACTCGTGGTCACAAATGTTACGAGTGGGGTGGCATTGCTTCCTTAAGACTAATTTTACTATTAGCCTAAGGATAATGTTGTTAATAAACTAAGAAAATGGAATAATGCATTTCAGAACCAAATAGAAACTATTAGCTTAGGTGATTAAGAATTGCTTATATCAAGATACAATGAACCTGGACCAGAGAGAGAACTGACTGATCTGGAAGATCAAAGTTAAGGCACAGGAAGTGGAAAGAGGAACAGGAAGGAAGTAGGAAGTGTCGGCTTCTTTAAGCTGACACATCTTACCTAGGACAAATCTAACCTCTGCTTCAGGTAACCTGGGTGTTGAAATGGACTTACATGTTTATGAAGAGGTTACCTCTCACTTTGAAACTGTATCCTTTTCTAGGTCTGTGATGTGGTGTCACAAAAAACCCTCAGTCAAGGATTGTGCTAGCCTGTCCCATGCAGCTAGCCTGCCTTGGGGTGACAATTTGGAAGATCTTGGGTCACTGGACCCCTCGTGCTGAATGACAGCTGTTGGCTGTCACCGAGTAGTTGCTGTCCTGGTAGGTAAGACGGCTTATCTCCAGCGCCCAGGCTACATTGGTCCTGTTGTCTAAGCCAGTCTGTTCCCTCTTTTATGTAACTGGCCTGCAGGTTATCACAGCAGAATTTTACTGAGCCCCTAATTCTTCAGCTATTTTTCTTTGGGCAAAAATGTCCTTATGTAAACGCTTCATGTAGGTGTGGGCTCTGAAAGGGAACAGGGGCTAAGGAGAAACAAAGGTGGAACCGGTCCTGTTACAATGAAAATGAGATCTCTAACAGGAGGTCCTTTTCAAAGCTGCATGTGGATTAATTTTATATATTATGTTATATACATGTTACCTCGTCTGTGCTTTATAACTGTGTAAATATACTTGAATGCAAATTTTTGTCGATTTATAATGTTCTTGCTTGCAAATCTGGAGGGTTCGTGTTAGGGGAAGGGATTTACAAATTTGAAAATAAGAATTTTGGTGTAGTCTAGG
>PVJD01011675.1:0-44726 GCA_004026545.1 Mormoops blainvillei | reverse complement strand
CTCACACCTGGCCGGGATCACCTGTACCTCTGTACAGCTGTGTGATTCCACACGTTGGAAGTGGAAATGCAGCCGGTGGAAGTCAGGTAGCAGAAATCAGTATAGTGATGACCCCTGGGGCTCAAGGGGTCAGTCCCAGGGAGGGGCGGGCGGGACGTCCCACTTCCCGATCTGGGTGTTGGCTGCACAGCCTTGTTCGTCCAGGCACCCTGTGCATTTAACACTAGACACCTTATAGTCCCGTCTTTAAAGTCGCCTAAACCAGTATGGCCGACTTCAAGAGGGCATAGGACGCAGAGAAATGGCACCCCGAGGACCAGGCCCAGAGACACCGAGGACCTCCCCAGGTGCCTGGCCAGCAGCATCGAGGATGGTGGGGGACCCCCAGTCGACGGACGGATCCAGGGGTCTGACCGAGCCCCAAAGCCACCCTCCTGACCAGCCTGTCCCGCCGTCCCTCCAACCGGGCACAGGGTGCGGGCTCCCCACGACTGCCCGTTCCAGGGGAGCCCCCTGGGGAGCTGAACCCTGAGCCCCAGCACCGCCTGCCCAGAGGCCTCACTCACCCACAGGCAAGACGTTGGTTCTCAGGAAGGTCCATCCGCTCTCCAGGCGGGGCCCTGGCTCCTGGGGCGCGGGAGGCATCATGGAGGGACCTGGGCTCTCTTGGCGGTGCAGTGGGGGTGCCAGGAGAGAGACGGGACTGGCCTCTGGCCTGGCTTACCGGCTGGGGCCTGCCGTCAGCAGGAGGCAGGAAGAGGCGGCTCAGAGGAGCCCCGGGCCCCGCGTCGCCCGCTGGGACGGAGTCTGCAGCCCATGATGCCTGGAGAGAGCGGGGAGGGGGTGAGGCCTGTCTGCATCGATGGCTCCTTCACCCGCATGTCTGTTGCGTCTGTGCTGGGGCTTCCTCTCCCTGCTCCTTCTGCTGCGACGGGTTGGAAGCGCTTGCCAGGCCTGGGCCACAGGGGGGCTCCACGGACCTCGGAGGAACCCCGGCCTGGTGGGTGCCCCTCAACCCCTCCCCAGCCCTCGGGTCCCACTGTCACACTCAGGTCTGAGGGCTCATTGTGCAGCGAATGGGGGCCACTTTGGCCTCTCAGGCCGCCATCTGCCCCTTGACCGCTTGGCCGGGCTCCAAGCCCCCGGCACTCCCCCGACCCCAAGCAGGCCCCAGGCTCTGCCCGGCCTCCTCAGGGTCTCCCTGGCATTCGGTCCCACCCCAGCCTTTGCTCAGGGCCCCTTTCTGCTTGGACCCTCCCTTCCCCCTCCTCTCCATCCTTCCAAGTCCTCCTGCTGCCCAGGCCTCCTCGGCCCTGCCCCTCCCCGTCCGAACCTCCTCCCCGGGGCCATAGAGAGACTGCAGAGGCCACGAGGGGAGCCTTGGGCCTGCCCAGGACAGAGCGCCCGGGACTGGGCCCACGGACGGACATCAGGACCTCCAGGCCCGCCTGACCCCTGGAGCCATGCTGTGCTCACGCAGAACAAGGTGACAGCCCCTCTCCTAGGGGCCCTTCGCATCCCTCCTCAAGGCCAGGCCCCTCGGGCCCCCTGCAGTCCCCCGAGAAGGAGGGCCCCTCAGCCGTCTCTCCCTGCCTCTCGCTGGCCCGCTGCCACTCCAGACCTGCCCCTGGCCTGCCCCGTCCTAGGTCAGCAGCGGGCTAGACCTGGCTGCCGGGACTCCTCTGGGGTCCTGCACCTCTGACAAGCCCAGGGAGCGACACCAGACAGCCCAACACAGGGCACCTGGGACTCACGGCTCGTCTTCCCACAGGGAGGCCGCGCTGCCCGGGTCCCTGCTGCGCCTGCCACCTCCCGTCACACACCTACCCTCCTCGCCCGGCACCCCTCACTGACGCCCGCTCCAGGCTCACCCACACGTGTGGGGTCTCTCAGCTCGGGCTCCCCGAGGCCACGCTGGCTCCAGCGCTGTCCGGGCCGCCACGGTCGGCTTCCTGGGCGGCACCGCGGCTTCCTGGTGCAATGGGAGCCCAGGAGCCCTGTCCGGGCACGTCTGCCGAGCGCAGGCTGGGCGTGGGGCTCTGGCTGGGCTGGCGCGGTCGAACCTAATTAGGCAACGGCACCGGCCCAAGCCTAGGCGAGGCCACCAAGGACCGTGAGGTCAGCCGTTGGCGTGGGCCTGGTTGCTCTGCGCCGCAGGAGTGCGTGGCCCCTCACCGCCTGTCCCTGCCCCTCAGGCTGCACCGGGCCCCTCACGGTGCCCTCATTTCCAGCCAGGCCGGGCTCCCCACAGCGGCGGGGCCAGCCGGAGCAGAGCTGGGGGCCTGCCTGTCGGAGGGGCCCTGGCTGCTCACGCCCTGGGGCCGTCTCCAGCGGGGCCCTCTCCCTCTCACACCAGGCTTGCTAGCTGCTTCTGACACCCACCGGGCCCCTGGCCAGGTCCCACAGAGCAGCTGCTCGTCGAGGGAGGGCCAGAGGGGCCCCTGGGCAAGCCCCAGCCTGCGCCCGGACATCCTGCCTCCTGCCCCCACCTTCTGTGTCAGCGCCCAGGAAGCAGAGCCGCCACACCCACCGCTGGCATCCCCTGGCTCTGCAAGACCCCGGGGCCCCAACCTCCAGAGGGATAAATGTCGGGTGGGGTGTCCTCTCTCTCCCAACCACCCCGTCTCACCGGTCACCCAGACCATGGAAACCCTACTCTCTGAAGGGAGAAACAGGCCCAGAGAGGGCCGGACACCCCGCCGCCAACCCAGCCCGTGTGACTGTACCGGGACATGGCCAACACTTTCCCCACACCGACGGACTCTTCCTAGACTCACTGCCCAGTGGGCCCCTGGGGCCACCCTGGGCTGGACCCCTGACCTGAGTGCTAACACTGCCTGTCCTCCAGCAGCCAGGGTCCCCCAGCCCTGCTCTCCCCCAGTAAGGGCTGCCAAAGGAGTCCCTCTCCAGGTGTCCCCACGCTGCCCCACATTGCCCTGAGCATGGTCCCCAGGCTGGGGGTGGGGCCTGAGGTGGAGGAGTGTGGGCTATGGGGGTCAGGTTAGGCACCCCTGTGGCTGTGCACCCCTCCCCCCGGGAGTCACCAGCTGCCCAGAGCCCCTGCCCCTCCCACCCCAGGCCTAGCTGATGAGAAGGCCGGGGACGAAGGCTGGCCGGGGGCCGCCCCCGAGCCGGTCCCCTGTGGCACACACGGGCACAGCTGCGGAGGCTGCGTCCCAACCAGGCATGGCGAACTGCCACTTAAGGAACAAAGTGACCACAAAGGACAGGGTCTGTCCCCAAGGGTAAAAGTCAAGCTTAGGTTAAAATGAGCATTTTGGAGAATTCTGCCTCCACCCGCGTGAGCCCGGTTGTTTCCAAATACGCAAAGGATTTTTCCTGTGAGAGCAGCGGGCATGCATGTGATGTAATGAAATGTGTCAACATCTGGAAAGTCTGCCCAGGTCAGAAAACCAATGCTTCCTAGGGGCCCAAACCCAACGTCCCAGAGTCACACACAGGGTCCGCTGGATGCAGAGGAGGGCGCAGTGCGTGTTAACGCAACGGAGCCGCAGAGGGCGCTAGCGGGCTCCGGCCCACCCACGTGACTACCCGGCAGGAGCCCCCGTTCGCTCAGCTTGGGTGCAGCATCTAAGGAGAGAATCCCGTGATCTAAAAAGCCAGCTTGCTCCTTATGTCCCCCTGACAAGGTGCAGCGACAGACGGAACCAGAGGGAACAACCAGCCTTAGAGATTTGCAACAGTGTAAAACTGTGTCACTATTCTCACTGAAACTTTGTTTCCAAAACGACAGTCACTTTTCATAAAATGTTATTTATGTCAACTTGTAACAAGTTGGTTGTTATTTTTAATGACGCATCAGTAAGCGTTTTTACAGGACTGTTTTTCATTTCTAATGTGGTAAATAGCAAACGGCCACTGTCAGGACCGGGTGGCCGGCGCCCAGGGGAGAGGGCCAGGGTGGTGCGAGCCGGGGCGGAGTGAGCCGCAGCCGCTGCGCAAACTCTCCAGCTGTGGCTGACTTTGAGCTCTGACCGCAGGGTCCTGGGTTCGGAGTCGGGGCCAGAGGGACCACACACCAGCCTCTGTGGTTTCCACACGCGTCTGGGACAGACGCAGCCACACCTGGGCTGGACCATAGCCTGCTGCCAGTGACTAGGAGGTGGGGAGCGTTCAACGTTCATTACCTTTGCTTTTTAAACAATGGGTCTGTTCTGCATGATTCGATTAGTTTGATCTGGGTGGCAGCCGTGTTTAACCACCAGCTCACGCAGTTGCTGGTGCCCCCACGGTCAGCTCTCGAGCTGGTACGAGCGGCTCTGTCACCGCTGGACGTGATGCTCCCGACAGAAGCTCTGGCGTCCCAACAACTGGTCAGATGGAGCAAAAAGAGGTCCGTAGACCGACACGTCTGTGTGCTGCTAATGTCGATCCGAAGCAATCACATTAAAACGCTATGCATCCTGAAAACCACCAAAATGATGAGGAGGCTGGGGGCGGGGGAGGGACGGAGGGGCAACGGCAGGCCATCCGCTGATGCCGCGCTCGGCCAGGAGCTGTGAGGACGGGTCCCTGCAGCTCTCTGTGTCCCAGGCCCGGAGACATGGGAAATGGGGGGTCTCTGGGTCAGAGCTCAATTTGAAGCCCTGCCTCTGCAGAGCCGGGGAGCTTCCTCCCTGGGTCTTAGCTTCCTCATGGGTCAAGCAGGGCGGAAAGAGCGCCCCCCCCCCCAGGAGAAGGCCGGTGCAGCAGCCCCCAGCCCGCGGTCCAGAAAAGCCCAGTCCAGTGGGTGGGCAGACCCTCCCTGTTCTCGTGCTCTGGGACCCTGGCCCTTGGTCGCCCATTCCCACGGCTGTGCCAGGAACACGCCCCACAGGGTGCCCCCCAGAAACAAGTCCCATGGCCCCGGGGGGCAGATCCGAGGCCTCCCCCCGCCTGCACCTCGTTTTTTCCACCTGGGGCGTCACTTGGCCCTCTGCAGGCCGCTCGGTGATCTGCCTCCCGCACGAGGTGGAAACTTAAATTCAGGGTCCAGCACAAATAACGTCCCCCCGTCCTTTTTAAAATCTTTTATTACAAAACCATAAGCGTGTGACTGTGTGGCATAACGACCTCAGGCTCACGCACACCGTATGACATTGTAGGTGAAACGTCCAAACTAAAACTACAAACGATGACGCCCATATTATCCCCCCACCAACCACACTCGCGCGGACCCTGCTTCTGCCGAACCCCGTGTGCGTGGTCGGCGTTGGCTCCACCCCGCAGGGAATGAAACCCCGCAGGGGGTTTCAAATGGACTCAGGTGGCCCCGGGGCCCAGAGGAAGGACAGCAGAGCCATCGGCCCCCGTGGCCCCGCGAGCCGTCCTGAGTCTTTGTGGAGGGGGCAGGCGCAGCGTGCCGCCCTGTGTCCCCACGCCGGCGTGCGCTGAGCTCCTGAGCGCTGACCGGACACCCAGAGGCAGGCGGGCGGGGTCTCTGAGCCCATCCGCCCACAGCAAGGCCCAGCCTAGTAGGGACGCAGGTCCCAGGGCCACAGGCCTGCAGTGTGCGGACAGTACAAAGGGGGCTCAGGGGAGACTGGGGGGAGGGGTCAGCAAGAGCTCAGGCTTCAGCTGTGAGGGGGGCCTCTGCGCGGGGGGACGCTTCCGACAGCAGGGGCAGCACGGGCCAAGGCCCTGAGGCGGGGGTGCCGGTCTTGTCCTGGGCCCAACGCCGGCTTGGAGTCCCAGGCAACACCCCCCCGAAGACTAACACGGGGACCTGCCACCTTCACGGCTGGGGGCCCCTGTTTTCCCTGTTCCCCCCTCGCTGCCCCCGACCCCAGAGGGGACTGGCTGCAGCCCCCTGCACCCCACTTCGGGGCTGGCGCTCAGCCAACAGATCAGAGGTCCCATTCCCCTCTGCCATTGGCTTAGGCTGCGAACGCGCACCATCAGAGGGGCGCCAAACTCCAGCCCAAGTCAGTTTTCAACCACGGAGCCCGGCACACGCCTGCCCCTTCATTTCCTTCTGAATGTGAATTGTGTCTTCACACTCAGCGGGAAGCAGGACACCCAGGACCAGCCACAACCTAAGGTGGCCGCCGGGCAGGGCCCTGACCTCTGCAGACTCCACACCCCCGCCAGCAGGCTGCACGAGGGGCTGAGGAGGCCACGCGGGCCTGAGGGCGGAGGCAGGTCCGAGCTTGGCCATGGGGGCGATGTGACTCCCAAGGGCGGTTCCGGGAGGCCTGGAGAGGGAGTGCAGCGGAGGGGCCTGCGGGCAGGCAGGGCTCACCCTCTGGAGAAGTTCTGTGCCCGTGGTGGGTGTAGCGGGAGGCGGAAGGGTAAGAAGGAGGCCTGGGGTCCTGGGGTCTCCCCTGGACTCCATTTGGCTGAGAGGGAAGCTGAGGCCCTAGCCCACGCCCCAGGCTGCCTGGGTCCAGCCTGCCCCCCCCCCCGCAGCATTAGGGGGTCTCTGTGCTGACAGGGGCCCTTCTGGAAGGGGTCTCCAGCACACTCCCCATAGCCCCATCCAGGAAGAGCCCCCAGATCAGGCAGGACCCCGGCCTCCCTGTGTCCTCCCATGCCAGTGTCCAGAACGGGTGCCGCTCCCCTGGGCTGGAGGGAGGGAGCAGGCAGATGACCTGTGCCCACTGTCTCAACCCCCTGCCCCCCCACCAGCTGGTGGGCCTGCTCAGGCCTCCCTCCCTGGCCTGGCTTGGTGCCCACTGGCCCTCCATTTCCAGATGGACCGGGGAGTCCCTGCACCTGCTGCGGACCAGGTGCTGCCTCCTGAGCTCGGACGTCTTAGCTCTGCCACAGGGATGGGTCCCCTTCCCTCCTGGGTCCCCCGCTCCCAGTTCAGCCCCAGACCTGCTCTGCTCCAGGCAGAGGCACTGTTCTACCAGGAACCTGCCCTCCCGTCCTGGCCAGCACAAGGCGCACTGGCCCCACCACAGGCAGAGCCCCCAGCCCCCTGCCGGGGCCCGGAATCACCCGCCATCCCCTCCCAGACCAGCCTGAGCCCCAGGCCCCGGGCCGGCTCCGCCCTGGGCCCCTTGTCCTTACCTACTGAACAAGCGCCTGGCTGGGCACTGCTTTGGGGGCTGCTGTGGGGTCTCCCTACCACCCACCTCAGGGAGGCCTCTGCGTCTCCCGGGCCCCCGGGCAGGAGTCCACCGCCCACCTGCACCCACGCCCACCTCCCCACCCCACCCCTACTGCAGCCGCCCAGTGTCTCCAGAGCCAGGGTCCTGTTCTCGGGGTTCATCTGAGGGAGCAAGTGAACACTGTGCCCCGAGGGCCTGCCTTCCCCGTCCCCCTGCCCAGGCTACTCTGCCGCAAAGGGCCGGAGGAGTCGGCCCTGGCTGGAGGGGTATGCAGGGTGGGGTGTCAGCCACCTCTGCCCGAAGCCCACAGAGCACCGCACCGTCCAGCCCTCACCCTCGGCGGAGCCAGAGGTAGTCAGAAGTCACAAAAGAAGCCCCGACTAGTATAGCTCAGTGGATTGAGCGCCGGCCTGTGAACCAAAGGGTCGCCAGTTCAATTCCCCAGTCAGGGCACATGCCTGGGTTGTGGGCCAGGCCCCCCTAGGGGGCGCGCGAGAGGCAGCCATACATTGATGTTTCCCTCCCTTCCCTTCTGTCTAAAAATAAAATAAATAAAATCTGTATAAAAAAAAAGAAGAAGAAGAAGAAGTCACAGAAGACACGAGGGCACAGGCCCGGTCGCTCAGGGGAAGGGGATGAACTTGGCCAGCCTGCAGCTGCCCTTTGGGATATCGATTTTAAGCCGTTCGTTGAGAAACAAAAGAATCAGGAAGAACCTTTGACCCTCCCCCTGCCTGCCCAAGCGATCCAGACAGAGAAGCCTGCTTCAGAAGCCCTGGCATGACCCCTTCCACACCTGTGCCCTGGCTTTGCCAGAGGACGCCAGGCCTGTCAGTGAGATGCCACCGCTGTGTCCCACTGGCTCCGAGCTGCCTGGCAAGAAACTTCCTGCCGTGTGTGTTTGGCTCTTCACCAGCTGCCCCTATATCACCCTCCTCAGTTCTGAAATCTAAGACCCTGTCCCCCACCCCTTTCTCTTCCGTCCAAAAATGTCTTCTGCGCCCGATGTCACCGCGCTGTCTTTGGAATCTTCGTGCCTGTGTGAATTCCCCGTGCACATGCATTAAAATACGGTTTTCTCCTGTTAGTCTGCTTTTTAACTTGAATATCGGCCTGGCTAGAACCTAGAAGGTAGGAGGAAAAGAGTTCCTGTCTTAGCCTCACACAGGGCTCACAGTGACAAGGGGTGCACTCCTCCTCTGGCAAGGACCCTCGTCCCCACCCCAGCCCATCGCAGAATCCTGGGACCGGAGAACACGGTAGCCCACGGGGCTCCAGGTCGTGGTCTCCAGGGGTCACCAGGGGACAGGACAGTTGATTTATTGATGGGCAAGAGCTTCCCGTCCACACCTCCCACTCTGAGTTTTCTCTGAAACCCACCGTCAGTCACTCCTCTCAGCCATGTCCCCACCTTTACACTGAGGTCCGGTGAGCGGTCACTCTGCTCTGTCTTTGGTTCCGATCAAGCTCACATTTGGAGGTGTAACTCCCTGATACCCTAAAATCCTGCCGCCTACCTGGTAGAGCGGACAAGCCGGTGGCGACACCTGCTGGCCATTCTGGGGCTCTGCAGCACCAGCGAGGACGCAGAGGCAATCTGACCCCCGGGGATCCCAGGACCCACACCTCCAGGGAACAAGGCACTCGGCACGCGGATTCTGGCCTTGCCCCAGACGGGTGGGCCCCTGCTGGAAGGCCGACCAGCTAGCTAGGGTAGGTGCGCAGGGCAGGCCCTGCCGCCCCAGCCATAACCCTGAGGAAGGGGACAGACACTACCAACTCCAAGTCCGGCTGGGTGCCCCTGGGCACAGCATCCATCTGTGCAAACCCGCAGACCTGGGCGCCTCTGGGCCAGGAAGGATCTGAGGGTTTCGAACCATTAGGTGAGAGTTGGCCAGAAACTTGTGAGGCCTGAGGGTCTGCTCGTGGGCCACACCTTGCCCATGCCCCCCACCCCAAGGGTCTGCCCCAGGCTGCCAACCAAAGCGGCAGGCAGCCTCTGCGTCCAGGAAATGGGGTACACAGGCTGGGCGCAGCTCCTAAGAGGCACAGGGGCAGAAGAGACTGCGAGACCACCCAGGTCGTGCCCCTAACCCTGTCAACAGGGCTTGCCTGCCCCGCGGGGCCCCGCGGGGCCCCCACCAGCTCTGAGCAAGTCCTCATGGCCTGACCACTGCCTGGTTCCGTATCACGGGGCTGGGCCAGGCTGGGGTTCTTGCCATGGCTGAGCCTCTGAGATCGGAGTGCAGAGCAGAGGTGAGGCCTGGGGCTGCTGATGGGCTGGCCCCATGCACTCCCGGCCAAGGTCAGTGGGGCCTGGTGGCTGTTTGCCCTCCCCGCCCTGGGGCTCAGCCGCCCACTTTCTCTCCAGCAAGCCCCTGGCTCCCCTCGGTGCCAACAGGGCAGGGTGCTTCTCTGCCGTCAGGCAGACCCTGAGCTACGTCAGCCTGGGGCACCCGCGGTCGTCGCCCCCCACACCACTCCTTCTCCCACTTTCCTCCCCGCGGCCCCCCCAGCCAACCGTGGCCTGAGGCTGGCACTGAGCTCTCCCAGCTCTGTCCCCTCTGGCGTGTGGCCTTGACGCGTCCCCGGGCCTCCCTGGGTCCCTCCTCCGTGAGCGAGGCGGCTGAGAGCGGTCCAGGGTGCCAGCTGATGACGCCTGGCGCGGGGCCGCCAGGTGGGCGAGTGGAGGGGCCTGTCGTGTCCTCCTGACCGGGGGTCAGAGATTCTGCGCCCCTTCCCCAACCCCGGGTGCCTAGAGCACCTCTGGGGGGCCCCGGTGAGATCCCTGAGGGTAGCAACGTAAGGTGGTGACAAGAGCTGCCAGAGGGCAACGCAGGGAGGGGGAGCCTGCACCACCTGAGTCCCCTGCGCCCCCAGCGGGCCCCGGAGGGCAAGCGAGGCTTCCCCACAGCACGAGGGGCAGCACTCGCCCCTGGCTTTTAGGTGCCTGCTCGCCGTCCGTCGGGCTCGACCCACGCCCCACGCCCCGCTCCCTGAAGCAGCCGGGTCAGCTTTCAGGCCCAGAATCCGCTCGGCGCCCAGCGTCCTAGGGTCAGGCACAACCCGCAACACCCGCCCCCTCCTCCCCGCCCTCCGGGCTCGCCCACTCCGCTCCCGCGGGCGGCCGCCCTATCGGGTCCCGGCGTCCAGGAGGCGGGGCCCACAGCAGCGCGGCCACGCCCCTCTCGCCGCCCAATCCGAGCCCACGGTCGGCCGGCGCCCCCGCGCGGCCCCGCCCCTCGCAGGACGCACAAGGTGTGCGCCGCGGGCACCGCTGCCTGGGCGGAATCGCCGGGCGCCCGCGGCCATGGCTCCCGCGGCTGCCGGCGTCCCGGAGGTGGTTCGCGCGGCTCAGAAGGACGACTACTACCGCGGCGGACTGCGCAGTGCGGCGGGCAGCGCCCTGCACAGCCTGGCGGGTGAGGCCGCGCGGGCGGGGCCCCGCGGCGGGGGCGGCCCAGGTCCGCCCGCGGATGAGCTTCCGAAGGCGCGGCTGGCAGAGTGACCGGCGCCGGAGGAAGTTCTGGCCCGGGGGTGGTCCAGGGCGCCACTCTGCGAGGCGGACGGACAGCCCCCAGCCCCTCCCGGCGCAGCTGCCCGGGGCGACTCGGCCAGGGCCCGCGCCGAAGGATGAAGCGAGTGCCGCGGGCGGCCGGGAGGACGGCGGGGCCGGTTGTGGCGAGAGGGTGAGGGTAGGGAAGCCTCGCGGCGGCAGCCGAAGCAGCCCGGGGCTGGGACACAGTCGGAACAAGCGAAGTGTCTGTTTACACTACAAGCTCTTTGGTTTGGTGGCAGGTGTTGTGTAAACGTTAACTCATTTAATCCTCAAAACATCTCTGCAACGTAGGACTTGTCATGCCCAGTCCCACAGATTGGGACTTGGGATTCCTGAAAGGCCCGGGAATTTGCCTGAGGTCACAACCAGCCGGGAGGCTGAACAAGGGTCTCGCCTGTGCTCTGGTCACTACACCACAAGGCCTGTTCTCGTGGCCCTTCTGGGCACTAGAACCCTTACCCCGTGAGTCCTGAAGGGGTGGGTGGGCTGCAGGTGGGCAGGCACTCACCGAGACTCCGTGGCCCAGGCCATACAGGTGCAGATGGAGCAGAGTGAGACGCACCGGCCGCTGGCACAAGGAGGGGCGTTTAGGGCCCTCTCAGCCCGGAGGACGGGCAGTTGGGCTGGGCCTTGGCAGCAGACGACCTGACCTCACCCCAGCCCACAGTGACAGTGCTGTTTCTGCCCCCAGGTGCCAAGAAGTGGCTGGAGTGGAGAAAAGAGCTTGAGCTGCTGTCCGACGTGGCCTACTTTGGCCTCACCACGTTTGCAGGTAGCACACCCGTGGGGTCTCGGGGCCGAGGGGCCCACAGCCCACACCAAGCCCAGAGGACAGCAGGGGCTCACAGCAGAGTGAGAAGCTCCTGGAGGGGCTTCCCTGAGCCCCTCCCCTAGGGGAGAGGCTGGGCCCTGAGCTCCGACTGGGGCTTCTGCAAGCTCTGCCACCCGTTCGCCTGTCATGTCTGTGTCCTCTCCTCATCCTTTTTCTGTCCCTGGGAACTTTTGTCTTGGATCTTGCCCAGGGTGCCATTGAGACCAATTCTCTGTGGCTGAACCCTGTAGTCCAAGAGGGGCCCTGGGCACTGGGTCCTGTCCCAGGGCAGGAGGGCCCTGGTGGAGCGTTGTCCTTCACAGGAAAGGCTGGGATTCAGTAGCGCACCGTCTGTCTCAGCCTGTCTCGTGGCTGTCCCCCCAACCCCCAGGCTACCAGACCCTCGGGGAGGAGTACGTCGGGATCGTGCAGGTGGACCTGTCCCGAAGCCAAGTGCCCTCGAGGCTGCGCCGTGGTGTGCTGGTCGCGCTGCACACTGTCCTGCCCTACTTGCTGGACAAGGCCCTGCTGCACTTGGAGCATGAATTGCAGGCCGACGGCGAGGGCTCCCGGCCCTCACAGGGAAGCCTGGCCCCCAGTGCGCGGAGCCGGTCGGGAGCCAGGCGCTGGGTGCACCGTCAGGTGGCTGCCCTGACGGAGCAGCGGAAGAAGGTGCTGCTGCGGGCTGTGCTGGTGTTCAGGCAGGGCCTGGGCTGCCTCCAGCGGCTCCACGTCGCCTGGTTCTACATACATGGTGCCTTCTACCACCTGGCCAAGAGGCTCGTTGGAGTCTCCTACGTAAGTGCCGCTGCCACCCAGACCGCTCCGTCCTGGTTTGTCTGTGTCGGGTGGGCTCTTCAGGGCCTTTGTGGGCCAGCACAGTCACAGGGCCAGGGCCAAAATCCTCAACTGGGTTTTCTTGGTTCACATTTTGCTGAAAGCAAAAACAGAGAAGTTCGGTTTCCACAAACCCCGAGGGCAGGGTGAGTCTGTCTGGCAGCATGCGGCCACCCTGGGTGCCAGGCTCTGCACCCCGCTGTTTGCGCACAGGCCACCGCTCCCAGATGGCCCAGTGGAGGACCAGGAGTATCCTGACGTTACTCCACGGTGACCATGTGAGCCCCAGTACTGCCAGCATCCTGCTAGTCTTCCCTGGTCCGGGCCTGCCCGCTCCACTGGGCCACCGCTCACGCCCTCTCCCAGTGCCCTTGCGCCTGCCCACTCACCGAAACAGCTGTCCACTCCGGCCCACCCACACACCAGAGGGTCCCCAGGCTCGCTCACCTGGGGTGCTCTCGGCATCATGGTCCCTTTAAGAGAGCTGGCCCTGCCCCTTTCTTCACCTCCTTTGACTGGCGGCGTTGCCCTGGGCACCTGCACGTCCCCCATCGGTCAAGTCTCTGTCCTTAACGCGCTTGTCGCCCTTCTGCGTGTGGTCGAGCTGCTGTAACAAAGGGGCCTGGAAACTGGAGGCTCAACCCAGAGCGCTGTTCCCTCTCCTGGGGCTTCCGGGGCTGCCAGGACCTAGTACACGCGACTGCCCCCACCCCTAGCCAGGGAGAGGGCGACAGGACTTGGACCCAGCCAGAAGTCGCACGCATCGCTAGGTGCAGGAGAGGCTGGCGCACAGTGTCACCGACAAGTGGGGGCTTCATTTGCGCCACAGACAGCTGGTGGGCAGCGTCTGCCACGTGCACTTGCCCTCCTGCCCCACTGGGTCCTCTTTCAGGCTTCTTGCTGATTGCTTCCCTCTCTGAGGTGGGGGTCCCCGGATGTGCCCCCCCAAACCCTCACCTGCCCCCCACAGTGAGCTGGCTGTACACTCCCGGCTCCGAACACGTCTTCCGGGCTCAGCGTTCTGCTCCCGTCGAGGGTGAGGCCCCTGCCTGCCCGCCCACCAGGTGCTCAGGCCTTGGAAGGCACCCCTGCCTCCTCCCCCTCTCCGACCTAAGACCCCATGGCTGTTCTCTCTCCTGTCTTTGGGCCTCATTGGACGGAGTGTGAGTGTTGGGGGAGGCCGGGCTTCCAGGCTGTCCACTCCGAGCCAGCCGATCCCTGACCGTCCCCTGGGGTCCTTGACAGCTCCGCGTCCACCACTCACCTGCAGAGGACCCAAGGGCTCTCACAAGTTACAGGCTGCTGGGGCTCATCTCCCTGTTGCACCTGGTGCTGTCCGTGGGCCTGCAGCTCCGCAGCTTCCGGCAGAGGCTGCGTGCCCGGCGAGAGTGGAAGCTGCACCGCAGCCTGTCTCACCGCAGGTGCGTGGGGTGGGACCCTGGGCACAGGGTCTTGGCTTGGGCGCGCAGCCGGCCCCTGGGGGTTGAGCACCCCTGCACTCAGCAAGGACTCTAAGGCTCAGCCCCACCCCCACAGGAGCCCCACGGAGGAGCGAGCGGCATCCAGAGGCGCTCTGTGCACCCTGTGCCTGGGGGAGCGCAGGCACACCACAGCCACACCCTGTGGCCACCTCTTCTGTTGGGAGTGCATCGCCCAGTGGTGCGACACCAAGGTCAGTGGCCCCAGTGGCTGCCGCAGTCAGCAGCCTGCCCCTGAAACCTATTGGGGGAGGGGCAGGTGTCTGTAAAAGACCCCCACAAGACAGGTACGAGACCCATCTGGGAGTGCGGGTGCTCAGCTGAAAGCTAGCTGGAGCTGCCCCAGCACCTACGCGTCCGCTCCCGGGAGGCCCTGGCTTGTCCACACGTGCTGCGCCCTCCCCTCTGGCTGGACAGGCCCTTGGGATGCAGTCACCTGCCCTGGCCCTCTGAGGCCCCAGGGCGTAGGGCCGTACTGTGCCAGGTGGTCAGCCTCTCGTGTCCACCCTGGCTCCAGGGCCTCTGCACACCTCAGCTGGCAGGTTCGGCTGAGCCCGGCTTCTCGGGCTGGGGGGCAGCGGGGCAGGCCGCCCAGGTGGGCAGGGAACGTGGTGCTTGCCTGTTTCCCTGTGCACAGGCCACTCCGGGTCCCTGTCCCTGGCTTGTGGGCCTTAGTGGGTGCCTGGCAGGTGAGCGGGCGACCTCCCAGGGCTGGAGAGAGCCTGGCCTGGCTTCAGCCAAGTGGGCCCCGGGAGTGGGACCCCGGATCGGCCTGTTCATCCCAGAGCCTCCCAAGGGGCTCAGGGACTCAGGCAGCCACAGCTGTCTGCCAGCTGTGAGACCCCATGGGCATCAGTGCAGCTGCCCCCAGGCCCCACTTGGACAGTGGCAGTCTTCTTGGCTGCTCTTTCCAGCCACCTGGGACTCAGGCTTCCTGTCCAGGTTTGCAGCCTCCGAAGAAATGCTAGTTTCCCCAGCGGTCTTGTGGGGGCCATAGCCTGTGTGACCTCTCCCTTCCCCACAGACGGAGTGCCCCCTGTGCAGGGACAAGTTCCTGCCCCAGAAGCTTGTCTACCTGCGGCACTTCCGATGACCAGAGGACGGGGCCACCCAGGAGCCACCTGACACCAGGAGAAAGCTTAATTCCTAACCTTACCTGCAGAGAACCATAGAATTCTCTAGTTTTTTTTTGTCACATAAGACGCTGCGCCAGCAGCCCAGGAGCCAGGCAGTGGGGCCTCCAGGGCCAGGTTTGGGTGGGGGCCCCACCCAGCTCGGTCACCCCAAGCCTGTAGACGGCAGGGGGCGGTGGCAGGGCCTTGTTCCCATCGCTGCGCTGATCTCAGAGGCAGGCTGGGACACTGATCGTTTCTGCGGTGAGAAGAGCCGCCGGGCGGGCGGTGAGGGTGTGGCCCGAGCGGGGAAGCTTGAGCCGGCAGAGGATGGCAGTGTTTTCAGGGGCACGGTCAGCCCACCAGCCTGCTCCCTGCAAACTGCCGGTCACGAGACTGGCTGCTGAGTGGCTGGGCACATCCACTCCTGGGACGAGGAAGAAGGCGCTCGCTGGCTCCTAAGGCGCTGGGCACCGCCTGCTGACACGTGTGGTTGGGTCCGCACTCAGCCAGTGGAGGCCGCTCCTGGGCCTTACAGGCACTGGGGGCCCCTGCCCACCCGCCCCAGGCTCCTGCGGGGCCGAGCCAGCCAGAGGGAGCTGTGTTGTCCTAACACCTCAGCCACAGACCACCTCTCAGAGGCTGGGCGGGTGGGAAGGTGTCACCTCTGTGTCTACCGTCCTTCCCGCCACTTTTATTATTTTCAGGTTTAAACTACTTAGCTTGACCCAGAGATAGGACTTTACTGTGGGCATCCTTAAGGAACAAATTCCACGAAGGGCTGGTGCGCTAGGAATGCCACGAGGGTGGAATGGAAATCAGATGTCCCAAAGGCTGGCGTGCCATGCCCTCACCAGGCCCCTGCCGGAGTGTGTGGCGCAGGCACTCCGTGTGGTGTGCCTTGGCCGTTGTCCAGCACCAAAGATGGGCCCCTGGGCCCATGGGCCAGATTGAGCAGCAGCCCCCGAGTGGGCCTCCGCCCGCCCCGGAACCCCTTCGGCTCTGAGCAAGTGCACACGACTTCCTGTCGCGTCAGGCCTGCGCGTTGACCAGGGAGGCAGCAGGGAGGGTGAAAAGTGCACACAGCTTGAGTGCTGTGGCGTCACAAAAAGTGCCACCTCAGAACGCCCTCCGGACACAAGTGGCACCACCACCTCTGGGGCACACGGGGCTTGGCTTGGGCCGTGCAAACCCACAGAGGGGAAGCCGCACAGGGAGCACACCTGATGGTGGAACCCTGAAGCGGGGGGCACAGAGCCCCAAGTCCAAGCGCCCAGACCGGGGAAGAGGCGGCACACACTCCGGCATCAGCCCTGGAGACCCACAGTCAGCTCCCCGCCTGTCCTGCCCTGGGCAGGGGCTCCCCCGCGGGGCGCGTCTGCCATAAAGACTACGTGAGAAAGGGGACACTGTCTTTAATCAAGTTTGAATTAAAAAGTCACTTAGTAAAAGGTTTGCGAGTGTTTATCTTCACATCAAAAAGTCGCCATGCAGGGCAGCAGCCCCTGCACGGGCCGGGGTGGGGTGCCCCGCCAGCCTCGCGAACACTTACCTCACGAACCAAGTCTTTACGTACGAAAGAAATATGTCAACGTAATCTCAAACAATTAAAATATAATATATATTTAGGGCCCCGGGCCCCCAGGGCAGCCTCGGGAGCTGAGCACAGTCTCCCATCAGGGCAGAGGCAGCTGCCCCGCCTCAGCCGAGGCGGCGTCCCTGGGAACACCTTCCACACGCTGAGCTCCTTCTGGGCAGGACGCCGGCAGCCTGGTCCTCCAGTGGCGACGGGATCCTGGGCTCCTCAGGAAGGTCCTTCCGTGCCCCGCCCCCCGGCCCCACCACAGCTGCCGCCCAGCCTATGCCCTACCGGTTCTGTCCATTCAAATACCTGCATCGCTGAAAAATAAATCAATGCAATTCCGTTTAAATACCAGTTTCTTCAAGAACCTGGTATTTCGGTTACAATAATTGAAGCTCCTTTTTAAAAAGAAAATCCGACTCCCTCGTCATCAACTACTTTATGTGAAGAAAGAAGGCGCTGTTAACAGTGGCTCAAACCCGCCGTGGGCGCCGGGGTGGCCCGCCAGCCCGTCTAGCTGGAGAACGTCTTGCCCACATCCTCCTTCCCCTTGTATGTCCTCTTGCCGTGTGTGAATGGGATGTACCGGTACTTTATCATGTGCTGGGGACAGAAAGACAGACACACGTCAGGCAATGAAACCGGGACTCCAGCAGCTCGCTCCTTGTCCAAGGGGGCGCTGGTCTAGCCCAGGATGATGGGCGCCCGGACGAGTGGCCCAGGCCTCCCAGGCCTCTTGCAGGGTTGACCAGGCATAACCCGCTGTCACCATCCAGCAGGTCCTGACTCCGACTGACCCACAGGACACCGTGCCCAGGAGGAGGGCACAGGCCAGGGCCCCCTCCCCGCCCCGCCCCAGAGCTGTCTGCCTGGGGCTGGCTCCCCGCCCCGGGCCGCGGCACAGGACTGTGCTGGCCGAGAGGGTGGGTGTTGTGTCCCCGTCCCGGACCCTCCTGCTGCTCCGCGTGCAGACGAGGTGGGTCCTGTGTCGCCCACTGCACCGCCCCACACTGCCGGGACAGGTGCAGCGCCAGCCGGTGTCTACCTTGATCTGCCTCTTCATCGTGATGCAGAAGAGCATGATGAAGTACATGACCAGGATGGGCCAGAACACCGGCACGTTGAACGCTTCGAAGAAGGTGCAGACCATGGCCACCAGGATGCCCTTGGTGGCCGCGTGCCTGCAGGACGGAGGGGAGGTGAGCGCGCCCCTCCCAGGCGGCGTGGCTCCGCGTGCACTTCAGGGCTAATGTACCACGTGGCAGCGAAACGCAGCCCGAGGCGTCCTTCCCGAGTCACGCCCAGTCTAAGGCAGTGGCGGGGGTGCTGATGCCACCCCACTGGGGACAGCCAAGGGCAGGCGGCCCCACTAAAACTCCTTGGTGCTCCCCTCCCTACAGAGCCAAGGCCGCTCCCTTGCAGGCTGCCCCGCATGTCACACCTCCTCCCCAGACTCGCCGACCACCGGCCAGGCCTCACACACGCCCAGTGTACAGCACAAAGATGTGGCAGCTCACTCCCTTCCATTTTTTGGCCCAAGAAATACAGGACAAACGAGGTCACAGAGCCCCCATGCCCTGACCTGGGGGTCATCTCTGTCCACCTGTCCCCTCACACTCATCACAGCATACGCCTGTCACTACCTCCAGGGAGACTGGGACCAGCCCACCCTCCTCGCTGGGCACAGCACCGCCCACGGCAGCAGCGGCCCCCAAGGCGAGTCCGCAGCGTGGCTGGGACGTTCACCCCAAGGCAACCGCTCCTCTGCCGGCTTCAGAGCCTGGGCGTTAACCGCACCCTGGAGGCCACTGGGCAGCGGGCTCCCCCATAGGCCCCTGACCACCGCCACGCCAGCGAGCATGGCACTAGCGTTTTGGGTGAACAAATGTTCAGAACAGATGACTCTGAAAAGCGTAGCTTGCCGACTAGAACAAAAATGGCCCGTTCTCACTCTCGCTAACCACACTCAAAGACCAGGGTCTTCAGGAATTAACTCACCAAAATTTAAACTCTGGAAGCCTTCGGATGAACGGCCGGAACTCCTCGTTCTGTCTCGTTGGTAACGAGGGGCCGTCATCTGAAAGGAGACCGCCCATCAGGCAAAGAGCCCTCACCACCTATTTCCCTATTTCCGCGGCCCCATCTACAAGTGCCCCCAGCGCTCCCGAGCGGGAAGGCCGCCTGCCCGGGGCGGGGCCTTTAGGCGGCTTAGAAATTGCACTACTCTGAAAGATTCACGTCAGGTCTTCTCTTTAGGAGTAATTTCCACGTGTTTTACAATTGCTTAGGAATTCACCTGCGCGTGAGTTCAGCTCAGAGACACGGACGCACAAAGGGACCCAGAGAACACCAAGGGAGCGTCCGTGGGGGCAGAGTGCCCGCCAGCCACAGGTCTGCGCTCTGCAGCACAGTCCACGGGCGCTGAGAGCCAGGTCCCTCCCTGACCTCGCCCTTCCCCAGACAGGCGGCTCCTCTCAGACAGAGAAGCTGAGGCGACAGTCAAGTCCTATCTCCTAATCCCCTAGATGGCACATGGCGTGAAAGGGTTGTGCTTTGTTTAATGTTTTCATTAAATGTTCCATAAAGAAAAACCACAGGGCTGCTGGTCACCCCCCACCCAGGACAGCCCCGAAAGACACCCAGCCGTCAGAAGGCGTTGCCCCCAAAAGGGACCCCCCGAGGGCTGAGACCCATGGCCCCTCTTGCCCCTCCCCAGAGGGTCCCTACTTGGCCTGGCACGGCCAGAAGCCACGTGAGCCAAGAATTCTTCAATCTGTGCCCTGGGACACCAGAGCCCCACCCTCCATGCCACTGACCGTCGGGGCTCAGGGTCCCGGGAGCCCCCATGAGTCACACCCTGGGTCCCGTGCGTAAGGGACCTGACTGCCGAGTGTGGCGATGGTGCCAAGACGGGCTGGCAGTTTAGGGAACGGCACAGGGGAGGGCATAAACGTTCCCGCCCCTGCTCCAGACACTCTGAATATGACCCTAGCAGGGGACCTTGACCAGTGACACGACCCCATGTGCCCTAGGCTCCCTCACCTGCACACTGGGGGTGACAAGGTTGTTTAGAGAGTTAATGAGTCATTTTACAAACACACTCATCACAATTACTGAAGTTCCCAGTTTGTTTTCAACACCAAAAGAACAGGTGCACAGTCTGGATCTCCGGCGTCTCTGGTGGAAACGGAGCCACCACCGGGAGGCGCGCATAGTCACAGCCCACCCAGGCCAGGGCGGGCGGGTGTCTGCTCCCCTACCTGTGTCTTCCATCAAGGAAGGGTCCACTTTCGGAGAAAGGAAAGCTATGAAAAGGTTCAGGTGGTAGATCCCCAAGGCGTAGGTCACGATGTACCAGCCCTGGAAGAGACGGGGGTGAGGTCAGCAGTGCCACGGAGTGCGGCCCACCGGGCCGGGTCCTGTGCGAGCCGTCAGACCCTCCAGACCCGTGTGAGCTGAACTGCCAGCAGCAGACACAGTACTCACGGGAGGGGAAGGGACAAGTGACCACGAATGCAGTGACCGTCCATGGTGACTGTTTTCCCAAACCCTTTGTGGGTCTACCCAGTGGGCAAGCGGGGGGTGTGGTCAGATGTAGCAAACGCCGAGGCCGCCGGCTCCCGGCGCCAGCACGGCAGAGCAGGAGGCGCCCCCAGCCGTGCGCCGGGGCCGGGCCGTCTGAGCCAGACACCACCCTATGGAGCCTCGCACCTGTTACCACACACTCCGCAGGAGTGTCTCCATTCCTCCCAGGAGAAACCCAGAACTGGAAAGTCAGGAAGCCAAGAATGAGGTCGAAACATCCGAGGCCCAGCCTCCTTGGGAGCCGCGGAGGCGGTGCTGGAGCCCACACGACGGGCACGTGCAGCCCGCTGACCCGCACTCGCTTCCGAGAGGGAGCCGAAGGCCGGGTGCAGGCTGGGCTGGCCCGGGCCCCACGGCGGGAGGCACTGGAGCAGACACGCGGCCCAGCCTGAGCTCTCTAAATCAAGGGTCCGGACTCAGTCTTTACAGAATGGACCAAGTTTCAACGTTAAAAAAAAAAACAAGCAAAAAAACAACAAAAAAACACCCTCAAACCAATCATAGTGAATTCAACACAAGCTGTCAGTGTCCTGCAGACAGACTCCTGCCGCGCTGACCACTGTTCCTGTGGAGCCAGGAGGGGCTGACTAGCAAGGAGACGGCCCCCAGGGACAGCATCCGACACACGTTTCCACACTCAGGTCGAGTGGAAACATCCCACAGTTCTGGGCCCAGAGCAGCGTCCAGTAAGCAGACGCGTCCCTCTGCGGACCACGTGCTTCCGGGTCCCGGGCAACCCTGGGGGTGTCTGCGTAAATGAGGACACGCCCTCCCAGCTCCCAAGAAAACTCTCCAGACAGGGCCGGTGCCTGGGAATGCTGCGTGGCCTCCCTCGAGAGCACCCGCACCGAGGACTCACGTGGGCGCAATAGCGAGCGCCCACTCGAGGTCGAGTCTGAGCTAGAGATGAGCCCCTTCGGTCACTAGCCTCCCACTCGGCGGGACATCCCGTGCTCTCCTCCGCGGCCTCACACAGGTGCGGCCCACACAGCCGAACCCTTGGGAGCCAGCATCACTCACGCACCCAGGGAATAAGAAGGCTGACCCAGAAGGTCATCTTGTCCCCAGAGTCTCCCCCAACCGGTGGCCCGAGTCCCCGCCTGCTGTGGAAACTCTCCTGGGACCTCCAGAGTGCAGTGGGTTCAGCGCAAACAGTGAACGCTCCTTCCTTAAGAGACAGTCACAGAAATTCTCCTTACGTTTGGTGCTTAACTGAAATAGACACCATTTCCTTCACCATAAACCTGCCTAATCCAGATACAGGAAAGCCAAAGGTGCATTCCAACGACGTGGAGATGGCCGGCCTCAGCCCCACCTACCTGCAGCAGGTAAACCCGGATCATGTAGACGAAGCTCAGGCCCAGCGTCACCACCCATCGCATGGCCGTGTAAGGCGTGGACTTGTCCAGCCAGGACTGATATATCTGCAACGATAAGAGATCGCGCATGTCACACGGACCCTGCCATGCCTCCTGCACAGGGCACCTCCCTGGTCATCTGCTTCAGGTTGTGTGTCACCTTGTAACACAGCGACAATGGCCGACCCCCAATTTACTTGCAGTAAGGCTCGAGGCAGATCCGACCCTTGAGCACAAGCGTTTCAGAGCAAGCTGTCACAGTAGACGGTTCCCAAGCACCAGCTGGGCACGCGGCTCTGAGAGGCCGAGCTGCAGCCAAGAGGCCCAGCCCGAGGCAGGAATGGGCACCTGGGAGTCGCCTCCTGTGTGCAGGCCTCAGCCCTTGGGTCCCATGGGGCCGTCCCGACCCCAGCAGCGCGGAGCGTGCACAGGCAGGCGCCACAGCAGCTAGGGAGTTTGAGGGGGCTCCCGAGTTGTACACACACACGTGTGTGCACGTGCCCCTAAGTAATTAGTAGCACCCACGTGTTTTCCAACCTCACTTTTGAAACTGTTTAAGCTTTAATTAATTATGAAAATTTTCAACCAGTCATAAAAATAGAGAGAATACATGAGCCCGGACGTATCCATCACCCGGGTACAATGATTATCAAGTTTTTATAACTTTAAAAATTGATACAGTGCTATATGCAACTCTCCACTGAGTCGGACGTCTCCCCCTCGAGCTGACACTCACATGCGGTGTCTGAGCCCAGCTAGAGGCCCTGCTGGTGGCTGCAGGTCTGGGCACAGCCCTCAGGCCAGGTCCAACCACTGTGTGCAGACCCAGGTGAGAGGGGCCACATGGGCGTGGGCGGCCGGAAGAGGGGACGGCGAGCTCGGAGCCGGGGCTGCCGCCATACCAGTACCGCCTGGGAGCTTAGAACAGCCTTCGCATTATTAAAGGTTGAAAAACAACCCAGAGGACAAACGTGTGGCAGAGACTACATGTGGCCCCAAGGCCTAACCCGCTCACTGGCCCTTTGCAGGAGACACAGTGTCCCCGGCACAGCGTGGGCTGTTCCTCACGGTGGGAGCGGGAGGCCCCCCGCGCCCCGGGAATGGTGGTGCGCGTGTGCCCTGCGGAGAACATCCTGGGTCAACAGTTTCGCATTCAAACGTTTGCACAGTGAGCCTCCCAAACACCCACCTGTCCGAGCCGCGTGAAGAACCTATACACCACAGACGGCTTCCCATGGACGGACTCTCCGACGCTGTCGCCTTCAGACATCCTGCAACTGAGAAAACACCAGGTGCTATGAAGCAACGAGGCAGCCAAGGAGCCGCTGACACTAGGTGCTGCTGCCCAGCAGACTTCTCCGGCACTTGACACTCCCCGCACACCGCGTCCTTCTCCTGGGCAGCTCGCCACAAGGGGTCCTAGAGGAAGAAACCAGCCAGCGACACGCCGTGGAGGAGGGCCACGAGGGTGCATGGGGTGCAGAGTGGCACCGGCAGACTTTCATCTCTGCTGCCGTCACCCACAACACAGCCCTCTCGCTGGTCCCCAGGAGCCACTGCTGCCTCTGGAGGCCTGCGGACACGGTTCCGCGCCTGTCTCCCTGGGCCATGCCTGCACCCACTCCCTGGACTCGCTTCTCCGCCGCCTCTTTCCATCACCTCTCAGGCTGTTCTCCTTGGGGCCGGCGGCCGGCCAGGTACCTCCCGGTCCTCCAGGGCCATGTCCTCCCCTCCACCGACGCCGGTGGTGCGCTGCCTGTGCCCCCATTCCTTATCGGTGAGTGACGGTAACCCTATCTGCTCATGACTATTGCAACACGCTGCTGCGATTCCCTGAGGCATCCACCTGTGAGCACCCAGGCGACCAAGAGAAGTGGGTGCATCGCCCCTGTTTTACTGGGAGGGATCAAGTCTCAAATAGTTTAAGCCACTGGTCCAAGGTCAGGAGTGCCTCCTCCACCAGAGCAGGCCACTGCCCAAACCCAGAATGGGAAGAACCCAGGGGACTGAGGCGCTGGCCATCCCTAAGCTGGTGAGGCACAGGGACGAAGCCCACCACTGTCCCCAGCCTGCAGGCTGCGTCCCGCCGATGTGGCGCCACAGTCGGTTGGCTTCCGAGCTGCCCCAGCAGCCGATGCCACGAGGTCACAGTTTCCTCATCGGGAGGGTGAGGCTGGCTGGCAGCAGCCCCTCCCATTTGCAGACAGAGGGTGAGGGGCGGCCCGTTCACCACAGAGCAGAGCCCACGCCCCCCCCCCCCCCCCGGTCGCACCCACACTGCAAGCGCTTAGGCCGTCCTCGTTGGGACACGGGGGTCGGCAGGCTGGGAGGGACCCCCATCGGGAACACTTTCCAGCCACAGCTTCGACACTGAAACAACCCAAGCAAACCCGCGGCGCCAGGTCCGCAGGAAGAGTGCGGCGGCGGCCGGGACACCACCTCCTGAAGCTGTCGTGTGCACCGGGTGGAGCTCTAGGAAGCATCTCAGAGAAGACTGAGCAATGCCCTTTGCTCCCCTGGAGACGCGTAAGCCAAGACGAAGGGCTGAGCAGAGCCGGACGACTGCTCCCGGCCCCCCATTTCCACAGAGAAGGAAGGGGCGGCTGCACAGCACACTGGGGAGAGCTCTGTGTTTCCAAAGGGCTAATGGAACTCATGGCCGAGGAGGCCGGCCACGCGCTTCAGGCCAAAGCCAGGCCGGCAGGAGCTGTGGCAGGAGCTGGGTTGGTGATAGTCTTCACCCCAGGGATCCTTACAGGTTTTCCTTTACTTTTTACAGCCAAAGTGTTTATCATTAAAACGTACCTACTTGAATGCGGCAATAAGAGTGATGTTATTAAGAGACAATACCCGACTATCCCTTTAAAGTACGTCCCCTAAGTAGAAATGATGGCGGACAACCTTCCAGAGGCACAGCAGCCAGTCTCAGAAGATCTGACCAAGGACACACGAAAACACAGCTCTGCGTCTTGATTAAAGGCACTGTCAACAATAACATTAGGGATGTGAACTTTGGAATCCAACAGGCTGCCTGCAGCACCAGGTCCTGTCACTTCCTAGGGGAGGACCTGGGCAGCCTTCCGCACACCCCATTGGCGGGGACAGACACCAGCCCCTCCGCGCCTGCTCCAGGGCTCCTGGAGGAGCTAACGGTGAGCCTCGCTCCCTCCGTGCAGAGGTCTCCACTCAGGCCCTCGGATTCCGGCACCCTCCACTCCGTCATTTCTTTCTGGTTCTTTTGGTCTATTGCCTCCTCTTGGAGTCAAGCTCCCGCGGGGGGCCTTGTCTGGGGCACTGCTGAGCCAACAGCCCAGGAAGGCCTGGGCCCCCGCAGGCGGGCGGTAAAGGGTCAGTTACAAGAACGCAGCAGAGACGGAGCACCGCACCTCCAGTCGGGCGCAGCCTACGGTGCCCAGTCTCCGGAGGTCATCTCTCCTCAAAGTGCGCGACACAGGGTCCGGCCGTGGCCGCTCAGCTCCCCGTCCCCCCGCTGCTCCTGGGTCCCCTGCGGGAATCTGTCCCGCACTGCAGACGCTGGTGCTGCGCTTCCCTCCGCGGAAATGCCCTTCCAGGCTCATCGGCTCACCTGGCAAGGCCGCATTCCGCGGGCTCCTCCCTCCTCCGGGCGCGAGCACGCCACGGGGGTCCCCCCGGCCCCCACCACGCCGCACCTGACCGCGGTCCCCCCAGCCCCGGCCGCTCTCCGCGGGAGCGAGCCCCGAGCACGGGGGTGCCCCGCCGCTCACGGGGTGCCGCCTCGCACGTTTCTGGGCAGTGACACGCCAAGCAAACTGAGCAGAACGCGCGCGCTCCGGGAAACTTTCCGGAGGCACAAGGAAGCCGAACGGAGGCGCTGCCGGCGAGGGCGGCAGGCCCGGGGGGGCGGCTGCTCCGGGCCGGTCGGGAGAGCTGCCGACTCTGCCGCCGAGTTCGCGCTGTTTCCAACACGCCATCTCGAGCAGCTCGCCTGCACCCTGGCGCCTTCCCACCCGGATCCCACCAACAAGCCCCGGACAGCAGCGAGGAAACGGACACGAGAGCGGCCGCCCCCACACCACCGGGGCAGGCGGCCGGCCCCTCCCAAGGCGAGCAATGGGATGGGCGGGGCCGATCGCCCCGCCGACCCCGGGGTCCCGAACCGGCCCGGTCCACCCCGGCCCCGCCTATCCCGGCCAGCGTCCGCCGCCCGCCACGGCGCCCCCGACCCCCGCCCGGCCCCAGCCCGCCCCGGCCGCCATCCGCCCGCCGGTACCTCGCGGCTCTGCAGCGCCCGAGCGCGGTCTCCGAGGGCCGCGGGAAGGAGGACGCGGGCAGCGGCCGCGCCGGCACTTCGCTAGGTCCGGGAAGGGGCCGCCGAGCACTTCCGCTCCGTACTGCGCGGCGCCGCCTCCGGGCCTCCAAGATGGACGCCGGGGCGGGGCCCAGAGCCTCCAACCATTTCCGCTTCCGGTGCGGGCGCCTCTTCCCGGCGGAAGAACGTCAGCGGCGGAAATGCCCCGTGCCGCGCAGGCTCAGATGGGTCTTCTGGCCCCCCGCCCGACAACGCGGCTCCGGAGCTTGTTTCCGCCCAAGGGCTGGGCTCGTGGCCACGCCCCTAGCGACCAACGAGCCAATGGGGAAGGGATTTAGTGGTTGCTAAGGGAAACCTCCAGCTGCAAGATGGCAGCTACCAGGCGAGAACGCCAGCGGCGCCGGGAACCTCCGGGGCGGCCGCCGCAGGACGGTAACGGCTCCAGGGCGGGCGTCCAGCTGCCCCCTGCCCTACCGGGCCTCCGTCTGGGTAGGGAGGAGGCGGGAAGGGACCCAGGGTCCGAACCCGCGACCCCCGATCCCGGCCGGACTCCCCGTACGAGACTCCACGAGCCCCGGTCGGCACCCGGAGCCCTGATCGCCCCCGGCCCTGGAAGGGGTCGCGCCTCTGAGTGTGTTGGTGCCCCGCGGGATGGGCGGGGGCAGTCCCGGGGCCTGGAGACCGAGCCGGGAGGAACCGAGCCAGGACGCGCGGCTCAGAGGTTTGACAGGGGCTGTTCTTAGAGCTCAAGGAAAGGGACTGGAGTGAACTCCGAGTGCACGCCACTCTCTTCAGGCAGAACCCGCCCCTCGGTTATGGCAGATGAGGGCTCTGGCAAGGCCTGCACTTCCCCAGAACCCCTCCCCACCCCCCACCCCACCCCCCGCCCAGGTAGTGCCGCACAAACAGGGGGCTGGTGGGGGCGCGGTTGGGAGTTCAGGGATGGCGCGCTCCGCAGCTGAGCGGGGGCTTGTTCCAGAGGGAACAGGAGACCACCAGAGGGGCCCTGCAGAGAAGTGGCAGGGGCGACTTACTCCCGCACTGTGTCCCTGCCTTCTCCGGCTAATCGGGCTCGGCTCAAAAGTCCCCTCCTGCTAACTGCTCCCCGACCGAGGATCTCTTGAGGCCTCCCCCTGGGCCCGCCTCTCTGCACTGAGCAGGTGTTCACAGTGTTTGGCTCATAAGCCAGTGAAGGAGTGGGTGGACAGACAGTGAACAGGAAAAGCCCTGACCCCCAGCCTGCAGCTGCCCTCAGCAGTGTGGGGGCATTTCAAGAAGTGAAGTGCACAGACACCTTGAGAGCCCCCGAGGGGGGCTTCACGCTGTCCCACAGTGCCCCCAGATCACCCCACCTGAGTGTTTATGGACGTCAGCCAGGCAGCCCGTGTCATACGTTTACCTGTGCGTCTTCTTTTCAATGTGTAGGTTACGGCATCTACACATACCCGAATTCTTTCTTTCGATATGAAGGGGAATGGAAAGGAGGAAAGACCCACGGTAAGAAACGTCTGCGGCCTCTTCCCGCAGCGGCCGCCTCGCCGCTGACAGCCTGTTTCCCCGGGGAGCTGGGACAGATGGGTGGTACTGGGTGCCAGCGGGACTGGGCCCTCATGCTGTCAGTATTGCCCAAGATAGGCCACTTCCTGCGACACTGGGGCTCGCTGGACACAGTGTCCTGGAGCTGCCCCGCAGCCGACCGCAAGGCTGGGCTGTGGCACCACGGTCACGATGACCCCTCGGCCTGCTGCCTCCTCGTAGGCAGGGGAACTGCAACTTGGAGACCCTCCCTGGAGTTTGAGTCTGTCTGTGCCGTCGCTGCAGCTGTGGCGGTCGCCGTCATGGTTTGCCTCTGTTGGAAAGGGGCTCCCCTCCTTCTGCACAAAGTCTCGGCCACGGAGGAGAGAGTGTTGCTGAACGTCCCCCAGAGGCCTCCCCAGGGGCCGGGCCCAAGCGGCCCGCAGCTCTGCTCACCGTCTGCTGGCTGATGGCAGTGCTGCCAGCTCACGTCCATTCTCTGCTGGTTTTTCTGCCGGAGCACCAGCCCGTTGGTATTTTCTTATATGAGTTCTTGCACCTGTTGGCTCCAGTATTTTCTGTATTTTTGACCTTTTGACTTGTACTGTAGTGTTTTTGCCACACAGAGACGTGTCACTTTTACTCAGATCTCTGACTCTTCCTCCAGGCTGAGCACAAGGAAGACTTATCAGAGCCTGGCCTGGACTGAGTGGGTCATCCTTGTTGAAATGCATTCTTCAGTGTCATCCTGTGTCCACAAACTCTCCTTCTGCCCTTGCTCAGACAGGGGCGACGTGACCAGTGTCCCTGCCGAGGAGGTGGAGGGCACAGGGTCCCCTCTGCACTTTTGATGGCTCTGCAGTCACCCCGGCCAGGATAGCAGAGTGCTCAGTCCTGTGTCAAGACACTTTCCAGCCCTGGCTGGTGCGGCGCAGTGGATTGAGCACCAGCCTGCGAACCAAAGGGCTAGATCCCCACTCAGGGCACAGGCCTGGGTTGTGGGCCAGGTCCCCAGTGGGAGGCACGCGAGAGGCAACCGCACATAGATGTTTTTCTCCCTCTTTCCCCTCCCTTCCCCATGCTTTAAAAATAAATAAAAATTTTGAAAAGTAAAATTTTTCATGACCGACGCACCTGAGGGCGAGTTTGCCGAGGGCGCCTTCCAGACGCGACAAAGGGCCGCCCGCAGGGCCCTGAGCCCAGCTCCTCTCTGGGAAGCAGCCCGGTCATGCGCGAGCCCAGTGGTCACTCCCAGCCGCTGCCTGGCATCACACCACAGTGTCTTTTACCAGGTCGCGGGAAACTGCTGTTTAAGGATGGAAGTTATTACGAAGGGGAGTTTGTGGACGGGGAGATCACGGGCGAAGGCTGCCGGTACTGGGCCGCGACAGGTGAGCCCTGGAGACGCCAGCCGGTGTGCTGACTCCACTCACACACCCGCTCCCTCTGGACGCGGAAGGCACTTCCGTTTCCCCAAAGTGTCTGGTAGCAGTACAGGCCAGCCCGGCGCCGGGGGTGGCGGGCAGCCCACAGCTTGGCCTGGGGCTGCCTCCAGACCCTCAGATCCTCACGGGCAAGTGCGGCGGTCCCTTCTCAGTGGGGAGAAGGCTCACCCCACAGACTCTGGATGTTGGTGCCCACCGAGGCTCAGCGTGGGGTAGAGTCTGCAGGAACCTGGAGGGCAGGTCCCGACTGCATTGTCCTGTGTTCCCTCATCAGTCAGAGTCAGGAACAAGATAAAGAGACCCTCTCCTCTGTTCTGAAGCGGCCCTGCCACTGCTTGGGGGGATGGGCAGGGACGCAGGAAGCAGCTCTGACCGTGAGCGTGTGTTTCCCCTCCTTGTCTGCCCCAGGGAACACCTACTCTGGTCATTTTGTCCTGGGAGAGCCGCAAGGCCACGGCATCATGAAGTACAGAGCTGGGGGCCAATATGAAGGGGCGCTGTCCCACGGCATGAGAGAAGGTCTGACGTCCACTGGAATGCAGGGCATGTTGGCAGTGTGCTAATACCCCTGCCTGACCTAGGGGATCAGTGGGCTGGGTGGGCTCAGCCACCCACACTTGACCAGGGAGCCTGGTGTCTCCCTGGGTCCTGGGGCGTGGCTGTGGGGGTGGGAGGGAGACGCATGCGATCCTCTGCCCCTGGTGCCGTGTCTAGCCCGGTGCCACGTGTGCGGGGCTGTGCCTGGGACGTTAGCCTCCACTGTGCGACTGCCGCCCAAAATCTGTTGGCTCAAAGCAAGCATCATTTTATTATTTGCTCACAATCCCGGGGTCAGCGGTGTGGCCTGAGCTCAGCTGGACAGGTCATCTGGCCTGGCGTGGGTCACCTTGTGGCTGCGGTCACGGTGGCCCAACTGGGCTGGCGGTCTCTGGGGCCCTCTCCGTGGCCTCAGGGCTCCCAGGGCCCCAGCTGGCTCACGTCCTCCTCGCTGCCCTGCTGGATACGGCAAGACCTGAGGCTGCCCCTGAGATGGGGGCCCAGACCGGGGCCCAGGAGGGTGCGTGGGTGACGGGCGCAGCCTGGAGGCAAGAGGCTGGTGTTCCTGGGAGCCCCGCCACCCCCAGAGGCGAGCAGGGTGGTCAGGCGTCCCAGCATCTGCTCACGTTAGACATGGGAACGACCTCGCGCTTCCAACCGTTCCCCAAATGCTGCAGCCCCGTTCTCAGCAGTATCTCCTCTACCGTTAGACCAAGTGCCTCAGGTGGGCCACTCGGGCCCCGCCGCCCACACGCAGCTTCCCATAAACACACAGCCCCGCACTCGGGCCTGGACCGCGCTGCTGCGTCACCCCCGCCAGGCAGGAGGGCGCTCCAGCCTCCATGTGGTTCTGTGGGGCCCCTTCGGGGGTGGTCCTGCCCCCTCCCTGAGAGACTGTGAGGGCCGGACCCGGGGCCGCTGCCCCCGGTCTCGAGGCTGCTGGCGCTTCCCAGATCACACCTTCCCCCACCCAAGGGCAGCCGGGCTCCGGGGCCGGGTTGCCGAGACCTGTGGGCCCTGCCTTGTCCAGTCACCACCTTCCTGCTCCAGGGAGGGTCCGCCTGCAGCTGCTGCGAGGTGACCTGGCCTCTCGGCTCCTCCCCCAGGACAAGGGTGTCTAGTGGACCAGGACGGGAACGTATACCAAGGGTCCTTTCACAACAACAAGCGACACGGCCGAGGGCACATGGCCTTTCAGTGAGTATGTGGCCCGAGGCCTGTCCCCCAGCCCGAGGGCCCAGTGGTGGCTTCGGTGTGGCTCCGTGCTCTCCCGCAGTTCCTGGAGCTGCGTGCGCAGCAGAGCCTCGGCCCCTCCCCCCGTAGCACCCTTGGCAGGTCAGGAGTGGGGAGGCGGCCAGCAGGGGACACCGGCTGGGCGGCCAGCCTCTCACACCCTGGGACCAGTTTCTCGTTTAACGTCCTGCTGTTGGACTCACCACCCCCTCTTCCTCCCCCTCTGTCCTCTCCGCGCCCTGCACACCCGGGGGCCAGTGGCCGTGTGCCCGTCAGGACCGCGCCTGGCGCCGCAGCAGCCCCGGCCATCTGCTCTGGGCCTATTTCCGCCGCGGCCCCGGGGGCACACGCTGAGCCCGGTTGGAGGAGCTGGTCTGAGTCAACGCTGCCACCTGGCTGCCCGGCCTGAGAGCGGCCCCTGCGTGTGTCCCTCAGGAACGGTGACACGTACGATGGCGACTGGGTCCAGGACCGGCGTCAGGGCCACGGGCTGCTGCGCTGCGCGGGTGGCTCCACCTACGAGGTACCTGGGGCCCCGCTGGGGCGCAGCTCCCGTGCCGCCCACCGCGACCCTGAGCGGCGGGGATGGCAACTGTGCCCGCCTTGCTGGTGACCAACCCGAGGCTTAGAGGAGGCATCGTGGGTGCCCGTCTGTGCCTCACAGCCAGGCTCTGCGCCCCCTCCGCAACCCCCTCCGTCACTGCAGCGGGCGCCACCCCTCAGGTTCAGGGGCTACACGTGGGTGAGGAGGCTCAGGGATGCCGGAGCTCTGTGGGCCCCCAGGGCGCACCCTTCTTTGGTCCACAGACACTGGCCTGTGTGCCAGGTGGGAGATGAATGAGTGGGAGCTGGAGGTGGATGTCGGCGCGCCCTGTGCCCGGTCAGCGGGGGGTCCTGGCGCAGGCACGCAGCCCGCCAAGCCTTTCAGTGTCGCTGGTGGCCGGAGTGCCTGGGCCGCCCTGTCCGGGCATTGCTGTGTGAGCTGAGACCCGAGTGCAGGCCTCAGGGAAGGGCGGGTGCCCGGCCCTGAGGTGGCACAATCCAGGTGGCCGGAGGCAGCACCCCCACAGATTGGAGTATGTTCTGCACGTCACAGGGGGGCACTGGCAGGAGCCGGGGGCCTGATCTTTGTGGTCAGAGGTCCCCCTGGATGCTCTGGGGGTCCTGCTGTCAGCAGGAGAGGTGACGGGGGCCCACGTGCAGCGCACAGCACTCCCAGGTGGCGTGCGGGTGCCGATCTGTGCCCGAGCCCCTCGGCAAATGCTGCCGTGAGGCTCAGAAGCTCTGTCCGCTCTGTCGGAGGGGCCTCCTTCAGGCCTCCTGGGACCAGCCTTCGGGGCTCGCCACAGGCGCCACAAGCCCCAGAGCTGCGAGGGAGACCTGGGCGGGACCCTCTCCCGCCCTTGGCCCGCTCCCCGCCAGCCTGGAGCCCGCCACTCGCAGTGTCGGGTTTCACGTCCTCAGCTCTTCAGATTCTCCACGCGCACATGCACACGGCTCCCAACACCCCAAGAGAAGGGCCCTTCCGCGCCCTACAGACAGGAGACCGAGGCACAGGGGAGGCTTCCCACGCGAGGGAGTGAGTGGCCGAGCCACCTCGAGCCACAGCTCCCACACCCCCCAGACCCAGGCTCATGGCCGCCCCGGGATGCAGGCCGCGCGGGCTGGAGGGCTGCTGGAGAGCTCCCTTTCCTCCCAGAGACGGCCATGGCTTTGCCCCGAGGCTGGCCTGTCCCTTGGCCCCCGGGGCCTCTCCACGGGTCGAGGCTGCCAACTAGGCGTCGTGGGCTGGCCACCGTTGGGCCCAACTGGGGCCTCAGGCTGACCGGGTGCCAGCTGCCTGCCTGCTCACCACCAGGGGGCAGCCCCGCCCCGCCAGCAGCCTGCAGCTCCCTTTGGTGCTGCGACTGGATTGGGATGGGGGACGCCCTGGCCTGCAGCGTTGTCAGAAGTGGGAGGAGGGGGCAGCTGTTTGGACAGTGGCCCCCTTAGTGCCACCAGCCACGCTGGCCCAACCTGCAGACCCCTGGACCCTTGCAGGCCCTCAGGGGAGGGAGCGGTGTCATCAACTCAGGCACCTTTCACATGAGCACATGTCCCTCTGGCACAGAAGCCCCGTCCTCCATGCCACATTTCCCTGGGACTCGAACACCGTCCGCCTGCGTTTCATGCTGCTCAGTGGCGTCCCTGCCTCGTGGGCCCTCGTGCACAGACGGACGACCTGGCTGGGACCTGAGGCCTGGACACGCCACCCCAGGGACACGTGTGGCCCCAGGCCTCGGCCGTGGGTACTGGGGTCCCTGTCAGCATGCGGTGGTGAACACCGAAGCAGCCACTGTCACTGGCAGCATGGACAGTGACCGGAAGACCTGAGCCTGGCACTCAGGTCCAGGGGTGGGGACCTACGCTGGGGTCAGTTGCGGAATCCCTCGGTCCCACCAGCCATCTTTTAAAATGCACTCGGGATGAGTGGACAGAAGCCGACCAGACCCTGGGGATGGCCTCAGGTACACCAATGTCAACAAAACTCTCACAGCTCACACTCCGAAACCCGAGGAACCTAGGACCAGACTCGCCCCACGGCACCAGCTGACGGCTGGGAAGAGCCTGTGGAGCTGGGTGGGCAAGGGACCCCCACCCAGGCCACCAACATGCCGCCTGGAAGCTGGACAATCATGCGGCCCAGGCCAGTGGCCAGGGCCATATCCTCACGTGTGACCTGACCCTAGGCCGCACTCCCTGCGAGCCCGTGACCTCAGAGAAGATCCTCACCCCCTCAGGTCCGCAGTCTGGTGACAGTGGGACAGCTACATCTTCCAATGGCAGACCCTGAGGAATGGGTGACTGCGCCCCAGCAAGGGCCGGAGGGTTGTGACTGACAGGCCACCCGGTTCCAAGTGGGGGCAGATTCAGGTCTGCCTGGGGCGTGGCCGGTGCAGAAGCAACTCCAACAAGGGCGCGGTAACTCTCCCTCGGAGAGAAAAATAGCTTCAATTAGCTGGAAAATGCTTCCTGAAGTGAGGGGGGAGTCCAGGACTTAATTCCAGCAGCTCCTTCCGAAGCGTTTGGAGCAGGGAAGCACTGATGGCGTCCTCCGCACTCACCCAGAGTGTGGAAGCGAAGTGCCATCGAAGAAGTGCGCGTGGGGCCGGCCTGGCGCTTGTCCCCAGCCACGCCAATGCCAGCAGAGCCCAGCGGCCGAGCTGGCGGAGAAGGGGATGTAGCAGGTGCACCTCCCGGTCACCTGTGAGGACACGTCCCCACGCAGGGCCCCGTCCCCTCCGTCCCACGCTGGTTGTCACAGCCTCCTTCCTGCCTACCTCACGCCGGCTGCACAAGGGTCCTCGCCTGGCCTCACCCGGGCAGGGCGGAGGGACAGCGGGGTGTGCGCCTGGGACCCTCCCTGTCTGGTCCCGGCCTCTGAAGAGCCCCCGCACCCCCCGGAGCCGGCCTCTGCGCCACGACACGTTAGTCCCTCGGCCTTCGCTGGTCACGCCTTGGGTGCTCGTCCGATAACTGAGAAAGCGCAGGCGTTTCCCGGGTGGGCTGTATGATGTTCATTAGAAGCGTCCACACTTGTGACGTTGCTCACTGGACCGCATCACCTGGTCCAGGCATTAAAGCCGCGAATCTGCGCTCACCCCGGACGGCACCGTGGGTGAGCCTCTGTCCTTGGTCAGCAGATGGCCACAGCACAGGGACCCCAGCCCTCAGTGGTGAATGTGGCCTTGCAGTGTGACGGGCATACATGGAGCCGCTTTGCACCCATGCTCGACGGGTCCCACAGGCCCATCTGCACCGGCCACCCCCAGGACACCGGAACCGGCGCCCAGCCTCAGTCCCATCTCCTTCCCCGTGCTCCTCCCCCCAGCCTGTGGCTCACGTCCCAGCGACGCGGGGTCCCCTGTGGGCAGTGCCCCCAAGCGGGGCTCCGACTGCAGCCCCCTGCACGTGGCCCAGCTGCTGAGCGTCCTGGGCGCCCTTGGAGGGCAACACAGGAATCGGGGCCCAGTTAGCTTCTGCAGAAGAGCAAATAGAGCCAAACGTGCTGTTCGCTACATTTTCTTCTAATAGAAGTAATTCACAGTCAAATAAAAATGCTCTTATGATCTTGAAATTTTCCACAGAATTAATTTCCCTGCTATTTCACGTTATTCTCCCTCTCTGTTGTGTGTGCGGCTTGGAAAGAGAGGCTCATTACGGGGGCGGCCGCGCTGGGGGTGCAGCCTGCCTCTCTGGGGCACGCGCACGCCCCTGCATGGGCCCCGGTGCGTTTTAATTGGCCTCGTTATCAGGGAACGAGTGCTCCCCGCGACCCCCAGCCCCGCGCGGCTGTGGCGGGTCGGCCTCCTTTGCCGCGTTCGGCATGAACGCGGTATCTCATTAAAAGGGTTTTCTGCCAAGAAGCACGCCCTTTTGAGCTGGAAAATGCTTCCTGAAGTGAGGGGGGAGCCCTTGGTGCTTTGTTTGTGTCTCGTGCGTGTGCCGTTGTTCCTAAACTTCCCGGCTTCCTGAAATTCCAAGGGGAGTGCGTTTTACAGGGCGCATCGCTTGGCATTCAGAGGCAGGGCGAGTACCCACCCTCAGGGCAACCTGATTTCCAGCCTTGGGGCCCCAGGGGCCGTGCAGCCTGGAGGGGCAGGACCCGTGCTGCCCGCTGTGCCCCACGTCCTGGGCGGCGAAGAGCCTGTCTGAGCCCTACAGTTCTCTCTGCAGGGACAGTGGCACAACGACATCTTCAGTGGCCTGGGCAGCATGGTCCACTGCTCCGGGGTTGTCTACCACGGCCTGTGGGTCAACGGCCACCCGCTGGGTAGGTGTCCCCCGCCTGCCCCTGGGCCTCCTGAGAGCCTCTCTGGGGTTGGGTCAGGGTCTGGCTGCGTTTCCTCAAGTCGCATGGGAGGGGCTACACCCAGAAGTGTGGGGTGAAGTGGAGTCTAAAATGCCTCTTGGGAAGCACGTTCCACTGTGGTTTCGGAGGGCTCCTGGCGCACAGAGGCCCCGTCAGAACTGGAACCCTCGGGCACCTACCACAGGCCGGGCCTCCCAGTCGTGGGGTCTCCCGCCTGCGGGGTCTGTGCCTCTGCTCTGTGCCCCCCGGCCTCCGTCCTGTCTCCCTGCTGAGCTCCGTGCTCTGTGACGTGGGCCCGGGGGGGCCAGTGGCCTGCAGGAAACCTCCTCAGGGGGGCTGCCTCCCCCACCGTGTCACCCCCTGAGCATTAAAGTGGCTCCCCACCCTGCTGGTCTCCGGGACAAGGTGCCACCGCACACCTGAGGGGTCCCGGCACACTTGGTGAGGAGAGGCCCCAGGGGCCCCAGTGACAACTGTCCCAGCCCACAGGGGCACCTGCTAAGCCAGGAAGACTCCTGAGTGGGGGCCAAGGTCCGGGTAAGGGAAGCGCTGGAGCTCTGGGGTCGGGGTCCTGGCCTCCAGGGTGCCCCCGTGGGAGCAGCACGCAGCCACCCCGCAGCCAGGGTTTGGGACTGAGCCCAGGTGCCCTCTTCAGGTGGAGCCCCCCAGCCTCGGGCAGGGCCCCAGGTCCACCTCTCAGTAACATTGCCTTGGGAAGGAATGCAGGTCACCCCCCAAACTCGGGATCCTGTTGGAACCCCTGGGTGTGGCATGGCCCCACTTCCCCCATCAGAGTCCAGGCTGGCCAGCTCACCCCGCCCCCCCCACACACCCCCACACCCCGGTGGACACCCTGCAGCCCATTTCCCTCAGGTTCCTCTGAAACGAACAGCTTCAGAGGGTGGCAGCTGACCTGGGGCGGCAGCCCCGTCTCAGTCTTAGTGACGCCTGGGCCACCCCTCAGGGGAGGGATGGCGGTCTGCATGTCCAAACCTGCAGGCAGAGCCCCTCTCGGTGTGACAGGGTGTCCCACCCACCAGGGGCGAGGCCCTGCTGGGACGTGGGACCCGCACCTCAGGGGCGGGCGGGCGGTACCCAGCGCCCAGCACCCAACAACGCTGCCTCTGCTCTCTCCCAGGCCGGGCCACGAGGGCCGTGATCCTGGGCCCGGAGGTGATGCACGTGGCCCCCGGCACTTCCTTCACCGTGAGCGTTCAACTGCAGCAGGAGGACGGGGCCGTGGCCAAGAGTAAGCGACCCCAGGGAGATAGCCGAGCTTTTTAGAGATAAACGGGTGTGAGGCTCTCAGGAAAGAAGCCATGTGTGTGCACGCATGTGTGCAAGTGCGTGCACATGTGGACACGCCTGCTCTGTACGCCCAGGTGTGCGTGAGAGCGGGTCGGTGGGGACACAGCCGCGAGCAAACACGCTCTCACGCCCCCTGTGGCGCGAGAGGACTGTGAGTTCAGTGCCGTGTGCGTCTGTGCAGCCCAGGCCGGCCGGGCACAGGGAGAGAACCTCGTCCTGCAGGGCTGTCAAACATGGACAGGGACCCGCCCGCCTGGGCTGCTCTCGCACGTGGCCCAGCCAGCCCTATGGTGCTACAGGGGGCGGACACCCTGATGCCCCACAGCCCCACCCAGTGGGGAGTGAGCGCTCAGAAGGGTCCCCAGCCCAAGACATCGCAGGGGCAGGCCCGCCCGCCAGGAGGCGCACAAAGCCCCTGGGACACTGACCCCCCTCGCTCGGCACGCTTTCAGTAGGCCCTGCGGTGTGGAGCCCGCACCAAGTGTGTCCAGTCACCATTCTATGGCCTTGTCATTTACATACCTTCCAATTCACCTGCATTGGCAGTTCCATGATTTTCAGTAAATTGACGGCGGGACAGCTGTTCCTGCACTGCAGCGCCGACTTAGAGCGTTTCCTTCACCTGGGAAGGCCCCTCATCCGCGGGCCACCGCCCACACCTGCAGCCCCAGGCAGCCAGGGCCGCCCCCCACCGCCTCCCACCCCCCGCCCCGTGATTTGCTCCTCTGGGCACTTCCTGCGCGTCCTGTGGGCTGTGCCTCCTGCCGCGCTGCGTCCGCTCGCACCAAGCTCCCAGGGGCGCCGCACTGCTGAGCGGGGCGGACCCACTTTCCTCTCCTGCCCAGTGGTCGCCTGTCGCCTGCCCACCCACCAACAGATGCTAACGCGTGGGCGCTGCCGGGTTGCCGGGGGCGCTTGTGTTCACGCTTTCCTGCGAAGGTGGGTTTGCACTCACATGCCTGGGGCAGGGGCACCGGAGCACATGGCGAGTTTATGTTTGAACTTTTAAGAAACTGCCGAGGTGTCTTCCCAGAGGCTGCACAGGGTTTCGGCCCCACTGACTCCGCCCCCACGACACGGTGTGCTCCCCAGGTGCCACCGAGGGTGCCGAGTAGCATCAAACGTGGTCTGTGTGTAACGGAGGGCCATTCAGGTCACTGCTTTCTTCTCGCGTGATTGTCCACTTCGCATCAGTCGCCAGATTTGTCACATGAGCCTGTTCACTCCCATTCTCCCTTCCCTGCAGCGAGGTTACCGCCCCCCTCCCAGTGCGATTATCCTGTCTTCTCTCCCTGTCTAGCCTGGCTAGAGCTTATCGATTTCATTGATAAATAACTGATCCTTTGTTTTCTGCTATTTATCCCCATTTTAGTCTTATTAAGTCCTGCATCTCCTTACTTTGGGTTTAATTTAACATCCTTTCTCTAGTTCTCAAGACGGAAACCAAGCTCAGTTCAGACCTTTTCTCGTATAGGAGGTCATCACTCTACATCTCCCTCTGGGCAGCGCTGTGTCCTGCAAATTTCACAGCGTTGCGCCTTCATTTGCATTCAGTTCAAGGTACTTTATGATTTCTTATTGGACCCATGAGGAGGTGAGAATCATGTTGTTTCATTTTCAAACATTTGGAGATTTTTCCAGAGATCCTTCTGTCACTAATTTCTAATTTAATTCCACGGGATGAGAGTCACACTTAGTGTATCTTGAATCCTTTTAAATGAATCAGGACTTGTTTTATGACCCAGAACATGGCCTGTTTGGTGCGTGTTTTGTGAGCACGTGGAGAAGAGTGTGGATTCTGCTGTTTCGTTCGGAATATTCTATAAACGTCGGCCAGGTGTATTTTGTTGACACTGTTGCTCGAGTGTGCCGTCTCCTTGCTGGTCGCCCGTCTGCCCGTCCTGTCCATCGCGGGCAGCGCCGAATGGAACGCCCCGATCGCAGCTGTGGGCGTGTCTATTTCTGCTCGCATTTCTCTCGACCTTCGCTTCTTACTCTGATGCTCTGCTGTTAGGGGCTAAGCGTTTCCGATTTTTATGCCGTTTAATCAACTGACTCCTTATCGTCGCGACATTGCCTTCTTCATCCCCGGTGACGGTCGTTGCCCGCCATCTGCCTTCTGTGACGTGACGATAGGCTCCCCGCTGTTCCGACTGCCGTCAGCATCTCCACCTTTTCACGGGGGCCTGCTTGGGTCTTCGCGCTCACAGCGGGCTCTGCGCGGGCGGCATGTGGTTGGGTTTGTCTTTTTTATCCAATCTGAGCATCTCTGTCTTTTAGTTGAGGTGTTTATACCGTTCGCGTTTAGTGTGATTATCGACACCACAGGCCGAGACTCACCGTTTTACTGTTTGTTTTCCATTTTCCTCAGCTGTTGTTCTCCCCTTTATACTCTCTTCCTGTCTTTTTGGACTGAATATTTTTTATCATTTCATTTTATCTCCTCTGTTGTTGGCTCAGTGTTTCCTGATCTTTGTTCTGTTATGTTAGGGGCTCAAGGCTAACAGCACATGTAACTTGTCCACCTACTGCCAGGCAATACCGCGCGCTTCTCCGCGCGGAAGGACAGCAGGGCGCGCCTCCCTCTCCGCTCCCAGTCTTCGCTCTGTTGTCTTCATGCGGTTCGCATCCCAGTATCTAATAAACTTCGTGATACACTGCTATTGTTTTTGTTTGAACAGTCACTTGCCTTTTGAAGACTGTTTAACTTCCCTGACTGGTGTGGCTCAGCGGGTTGGGCGTCATCCCGCAACGTGAAAGGCCGCTGGTTTGATTCCCGGTCAGGGCAGATGCCTGGGTTGCGGGCGAGTCCCTGGTTGGGGCGCGTGCGGGAGGCAACTGATCAGTGTTTCTCTCTCACATTGATCTTTCTCTTCTCCTCCTTCTTTCTCCCTTCCCCTCTCTCTAAAAAAACAAAAAATAAATTTAAAAAAGAGTGTTTAACGCACGGAAAGGGAAACCCCGCGCATGTGGCCGCACCGCTGCCATCCCCGGATCTGCTCTGTCCCTGCAGGTTTCACCTGGGAAAATGTTCCTCCTCCCCGGAGGACTTAACCTTCGACACTCCTTGTCACACAGGTCCTCTGGTAACGAATTCCCCCGGCTTTCGAGTGTCTGTCAATGCCTTGAATTTACTTCCAGTTTTTACTTTTGTTTGCCCTGTGCCCCCACCTGAGGGTGGGCTCGGCCCAGGTGCCCTGTTGGTGCCCACATTCTCCGAGCCAGTGGGTGGGCGAGGGGGGCCATGCAGTCCGTACCCCAGCTTTCAGGGCCCCCGTCCTGCCAGTGGTGCCCAGGGCCGCGGGACCACTGTCTCACTGGGTGTCGTGTGCTTTCTTGGATGCCGGAAGCAGGAGGGTAAACCGCCTCTGGCGGCACCATCTTGACCTGAAACGGGAGCCAGTTGACCCATAGCTGGTTTGCATGCCATACTTGGCTCCGCTTCTTCCCAAGCCAAAGTCCCTCCCGGGTTTGCCCAGCAGCACCTTTTCCGGATCTTAGTGTCATGAGGGCTGGGTGACAGGCCTCACTGGCTTTGGTCAGTGGCTGCCACTGACTCTCCTTTCCATCAACCCTGAGCCCCAGGGCAGGAGACGGGGTCCTGGGGGCTGTCCTCCGGTCCCCGGGCACACTGTGCTTCTCTCTCCTTCCGGAAGGCGAGGACGGTCGGGTATTGAGGATCTCAGCGGGCGTCAGGTCCGTGCGGCTTCCAGCCTACTCGGAGGTCAGCTTCTTCCAAGTGGACGAGGACAGATGGGAAGCACCCATCCAGACCCCGTTGTGAGTCAGGGTGACTGGGCACACCCCGCGTGGGGCGGGGGGACCCTTCCTCAGCGTCGAGGAGGAGGGGCCTGAATGGCTCCTCCTTGCACCCCCCAAGGCTCCCACCAGCACTGGGGACACGGCAGGGACCAGCAGACACAGCGTGCTGCCAGTGGGGGGGGGACAAAGGCACCCAGTGGGTGCTGGGCAGACAGGGAGCTGGGGGCCAGGGCTGCTGCGGGGCCTCAGGAGGTCCCAGAGTTAGACCCCTGCCCCCGCCACCCTTTTCCTTCCACCACCTTATCTCAGGGAGCAGCCGGGCCCTTTCTCCTCCCTGGGCTGGCCCCTGGGCCGCCTCGTCCCCCAGGCCAGGTGGCCCCTTGCTGGTGTTGAGCTGAGTCCCGCCGGCTCTTCCCTCTGCAGCGGGTTTGAGTGCATGGCCCACCCGCTGTCGAGCCCCACGCCTGGCCCGGAGCCCCAGGTCGCCCAGGAAAGTGCCGGAAACCTGGAGGCGGTGCTGACATCAGCCGCCTCGTGTGGCCAGGGAGACACCCCCGGCATCCTGCCCGGTGAGTGGAGGTGACCATGTGGCCAGTGGTGCGCAGTGTGTTAGTGACAGCAGGTGCCCAGGCCTGGGCACAGTGCACCTGGGGGACAGGCCACCGCGGGGAGACCGTGCCCAGGCCCACAGGCCTCACCGGACAGCAGGTGGGCGCCACCCTCGGGCCAATTGCCATGCAATGGGTGCGGCAGCAGGCGAGCTGCCCACCCTGACGTCCGGGCGCTCGGAGTGCGGATCGTGCCCCCACCCCAGATGCCCACAGTGGGGCACGTTGTCCCAGGGCCCCGGCACCCGTCCGGCCCCCGCAGGCAGATCAGGGCTCCTGGGGAGGCCACAAGAGGCCACTTTGCTCCTTGTCCATGAGCCTGTCAGTGACGCAGCCCTTGGGCTGCCGGTGTCAAGGCTGCTTCCGGGTCCGTCAGGAGGGCCCCGGACTGCAGGAGGCCTGCGGTCCGCCCAGAAAGGACACCCAGTAACCCTGCCGCAGGATCCCGGCTGCGGCCGCACCCCCAGCCCCCGGCCCCGTGCAGAGCCCACGGTGCTGACTTGTCTCACGTGCTCACCTCGTTTCCTCGCTGACACCTCTGCTGTCTGGTCAGTGTCTCTATAGGGGCTCAGCCCCCAATTCCCCACAGGGACACGGCTCCGGAGCCCAGTGGAAACCCTACCCCACTGGCCAGGCAGGCAGGAACAGCTTCACCACGGATTATTCCAGAATTACTCCCAGAAGCTGGGTACCAGAGCTAGGAGTTCAAGTGTAGCCGCCGCTAGGGACACTGAGCTCTCCCCACCGCACGGCACGAACACCCAGCCCGCAGAGGCGCCCCCGCCACGCACCGTTTGTGGGGTCCCGCCTGGCCCGCACGCCCTCCCCGCGGAAGCGCCGCTGCACCCCGCCCTCCTGCACCGTGAGGAGCGGGTGGCCCGTGAATGGGGCTCGGTCCCCACCAGTATATTCAGGCACACCCTGGGTTTGGGGGCCCCACGCTCTCCTCAGCCCTTTGAAGAGCCCCCCACCCCTGCACTTGGGCTTCCAGCCCCGCGTCGTCGCTGCTGGGGCCACAGGGCTGAGCTGAAGTCCAGGCCGACCCCATCCAAGGGAAGGGGGGCGAGTGGCCCTCTTCCCGGGACACGTTCCTGAGGGGCAGCCAGTCCAGGGGAACCTTGGGGGGGCCTGCCCTGTGACCCCCCGACCGCTTTCACCTCGGAGTATAGGGGCAATTTCAGCTGCAGTGCCCGGGAGGGAGGTGGAGGCTGGGCCCAGGCCCTGAGGCGCGCGACGGGCCGTGCGGCTGGGGCACCGGCCCCGCTGTGGTCGTGGCCGGGCTGCCTCGCGACAGGCTGTGGAGTCCGGCCAGAGCGGAGCACCCCTGGGGAGGCCGGGCGGGGACCCGGTTTCTGTCTGGCTGGGACCCACTCGGTTGGAGCCACAGGTGGCTCAGCGCCTGTTGAAGTCACAGCCGCGTGGAGGCTGTGTGAGAGGGCCCTGGGCCCCCCACACACGTGCACCTGGGACCAAGTAGGGGGACAGGCAAGGCTACTGTTTCTCCGCCTTCTTCTACCTGAACTTCCCTGTGCCTCAGTTTCCTTCTTCTGCAAAGTGAGGCTACAGCCGCGTCTGCCTCCAGGGCTGGTGACCGGGCCCCACTGCACTGCCCCTGAAGCCCCACTACGGGTTGCAGAGAGGAGCCCCTTTCCGCTTTTTAGTCTCTTAAGACCGACATTTCCCTCGTGGGACAGTTCACCCTGAATGCTCTGCAGGACCGACCACCCCCATGGCTGCCAGAGTCTCCCCCCAAGACACGCGGCCCTTCGCCCTGCCTGTGCCCGAGCCCTTCAGACACAGGGGCTCTGTCTGCTCTGGAACTCGGACATGCTGGCCGTCTGGCCGTCCACCTGGGGGATTCTGCGGAGGAAATGAAATCACTGCAAGTTTCAGCTCTGCTGCTGGGAACACAGCGGCCCGCCACAGGAGAGACCCAGAAACGATAACGGCTGCACCAGGGCGGCTGTCTCACCCACCTGTGCTTCTCACCTTGCGGTTCAGAGGCGGGGGCAGACCCCTCAACCCGATCACCGGGAGCCCCTGTGGCTCTGGAGGGCCGCACAAGCGCCAGCCATCACGCCCCTATTCCGGCTAGCAGGAGGGGAAGCTTGAGTCCCACGGAAGCTTCCTGGGTGCCACACCTCACCAGGCTGCAGGGAAACAGGACACACAACTTGTCAGCTAAAACCCGGCTCTGTCACTGAGAAGCAGGGAGAGTGGGTGCTCCGTGTCAGGCAGCCATCTTTGCCAAACGCTCTGGAAACGCAAATGAGAAACCCTGCCAGGTGCACACCCCCCAGGGATCACATGGGCAGGGACCTGGCCACCTGCTGCCACCGGAGGGCGGGCCCAGGACGCAGAGGCCAGCGCCCGCCAGAACCTCCCCCAACCCGCGCCGGTCTAAGGGGGCCCGCTCTGGGCGTGACCCGCCACGCACACCGCCTCTGCCTCTAGCCCCAGCACGGACGTCAGGCAGCGAGTGACCAAAACCCGGCTGGCGGTGAAGATGCGCAGACGCACGTCTGTCCAGCCGGTAGGGAGAGTGGGAGGCAGCGCTGGGCCTGCTGAAGGAGTCTCTGGCCCGCGAGGATCCCAGGGAGCAGGCGGCCCACCGGGCGGGCGCGCTGCCGTGCACATGCTATGGGTTAGGAGCTGCCGCCCCACACCCCACCCCGGACGAGCAGCATGGCCCCTATGGCCGCCACCCTGGTCACGGACGGGCGACCCCGGGCCCTCAGGCTCCAGGTCCCGGCGCGGGCCCTGACGGGCAGAGGCACAGCCACAGGGTCTGTCCCCCAAGCAGCCGTCCGCAGCATCCCGGCTGGGCTCCGGCAGTAGCACAAGGCACGGGCAGGGACCTCCTGACAACTGGAGACGCGCAGCCCGCCCACCCGCCACTGTGAGCACCACCTGGAAGGGACACCTCCGTTCAGGAGAATGTTCCAGCTGTCCTCCAGACCCAAATCTGCAAGCATTGAGGGCTCCTTCTCAGCACCAGAGGAGAACTGGGGGCAGGGGCCGGGCGTGGGGGCAGGCACGGGAAGGAGAGAGGGCAGAGTGGGCCCGCCTCACATCGCACAGTTAAAGTGACTCCCAACCCCTCCACGTTCTGGAGCTCACGAGCCCGTGCCGGCAGCTGGCCGTGCATGGAGCTCATCCCCAGGAGCCAGGCGCAGCCCGGGACGCCTTCCCTGCCACTCACTCTCCTCCCCGCAGCAGCCCCGGGTCTCTCTGACCAACGGAAGTGTGGCCCCTCGCGCGCCTCAGGGCCTGGAGCGGCGGAGCCGGACGCCATTGTGCGCAGAGGAGAGGAGCCCTGGAGTCCACCCACCCTGCAGCTGGCTACCCCCCACGCCCATGGGAACCAGGCCCTCGGCTCGAAGTCCTTCCTGCCCCATCCAACAGGCAATTCAGAAAATAAACCATCTGCCAACTCGGTTCCCAAGCACACAAGCGAGTGCGGGGAGGAGAGGGACAGTTTCTTCCCGGAGGTCCGGAGTCGTGACAGTGGTCACGGACCTGCGTTTCCTTGCTCTGTTGTGGGATATTTTAGTTGTTTAACTGTTTCTAACTTTCACTGGGAAGAAAAGGCGATTTCCTAGACGTGGACTATTGCCAGATATTCTAAGCCCAATTTTGGTTCAGTTCCAGCACCCGGATTTTAGTGACAAAGCACATTGATTTTATATTCAAAAAGATTTTTATATTTAGTCTGTTAACCTTTTGTAATTCCCACCCACAGCTCTAAACGGTGGAACCCTTTTATGTTCTTTGTTGTCGGTGGGGTGCCTGCCTCCG